>VXAC01006831.1:48798-82411 GCA_013399225.1 Rhipidura dahli | reverse complement strand
TTTTCCTACAGCTGCTTAAGAATACTGATTTTAATATTTTTCTTTTTTTCCTGTGTGTAAAAAGCTCCATTATGGTTGCCATTTTTTCTGCCATGCATTCTCTTCCTTGCTGGTAGCAGGCTTAGGCTTCAGTTTAGCCAAGTGTGTGAGCTCGACTTCACTGTGGTGAGCTGTACCTACATAACTTTCCTAGGTAAGGCACCCAGCATGAGGAAATTCATTCTCCTCAAGTTTGAACTTACTTCATGAGAAAGTCCTCTTTAACAATTTTCTGAGACCCAAGCCCTTGAGAATATAGGATCTTTCATGTTGCTGTCACTTCCATGCTGTGGACAGTGTCATTGCTGTTAAATATGTGATAATCACTCAATTTCTGTTTCTGGCCAAGCTTCTCAGAAACACAGCTTCCAAACTGATACTAAGCTGGGTAAAATATCTGAAGACTTTATGCACAGGCTCAGAAGGACATTGATTGCTTGGCTAATGACACATGTATTCTTCAAGCAGAGATTGGCACTGCTAATAAGGCTTAGAATTAAACCAGGAGTTTTGGCATTAATAGAAAATTACAATAACCATAACTGCATCACAATATTAACTTCTTAAAAATTCTTAAATTAGACATTGTTTAAGAAGTCAGCAGTTTGGAACAACATTGTTTTCTCAACTTCTTTCAGCATACATCTAAATGCTAGTATTTTATTATTAGAAAACCATTCCGAAACATTAATGATCATTAAAGAAACTGAACAGCCTCTGTCCTTATGTAAGAAATCAAATATTCTTCATAAAACAATCCAGAGAAAGAAGGCCATGGAATAAGGTTATCCATAATGTGTAATGTGTATTTATATGCATAAATATGAAGTTATTCTGTCAGTACAACTGTAGGCATATAAATTCTATAGAGATAAGAGAAACAACAAACTCCTGAGCTGGATTTGCATATTTTGCAATCTTGCAATGTATATCTCTGCTTCTTCTATAATTGATTTGAAGCTGCTACAGCAGCATTAAAGTGTCAGAGATTTCAATTTATATACCACTCTGCCCAAACCTGTAGTCCAGTCACAGAAAGGGAGCTATTCACAGTCACTGTGTGAGTTATTTATTTTGCTTGAAAACACCTTGCAAACAAATGCTTTATAGTTTTCAAATCCTCATGTTAATTATGGATACAAAAACTCTTTAGACAAGAAGAGCATGGGATGTGCAGTTCTCTTGAGGATGCTGAGTGTGCACTATGGTCACTGACCTGTCACTGCTGATTTACCTTTGGATCACCTTAATGTTCCTGTAGCATCAGGAAATATATCTTCCATGGGATGCTGTCAAGCTCAGAGATGTTGGTACCTTTCAGGTTTAATAACAACATGGCTTCTCATTCATCTGAAACTACCGAGTTCTGATTTGTGGCTTTCAAATACCTGATGCAAATTTTCAAAAGCCTTTCAGGAATGAATGGGTTTGTTAAAAAATTACATTATATGGCAATCAGATCCACAGGTCATGGTTTAACCAAACAATCTAAATAAGATTTAACCACGGGGAATATTTCCACACTCAGAAAATGAAGTTGTTTTGAGGGAAAAATATGTAATTTAATTGACAGATTTTCACTTAAGAATGAAGACTTATGTGCCTTCAAATTTGTTTATTTGGTTATAGAAATCTCATTATTCAGACTTAATTTAAAACACCTTTTCAGTTAAATACTGAACTATGATAAAATTTGTTTTTATGTGTAAAATATACATTTCTATTTATGTATTAATTTTAATTGCTATTTCAGCATCCAGAAACAGCAAGATTCAGCTGCTGTATATTTGAAAATATACTGGAGTTTTAGGCAGTTACCTTTCCCTTAACCATTGGGTTACTGTAGAACTGGACACAACTAAAGTTTCAGATTCTTTTTGTTTGTTCATTTCAGACTGTTAATAGGAAATTAAATGAAACTGGAGAAACTCAATGAGGACAACCAGTGGGTATTTCCTTGCAAGCTGTGATTTCTTTCTCACCATGCTAGGAGAAAAGGAAGAATTATTTCCTATAGCTGGGATGATTTTTGTGACTTTAGAAATGAGAGATTTAGAAATTGGAGGTGCCATTCTGGAGGAATTGCCGCCGCTTATATCATGGGGAGCGAGAGATAATCTGGGAATTTCATTTCCACTCTAAATGCTAGTCTAGTTCACCCACACTGGAAAACAGCCTAATGGAAAAATTTGTCTAGAGAAAGAAAGCAGACGAGATTTGTGAGTGAACATTCTGGCAAAAGAAGACCCTTTCAGCAGCCCTGCAGTTTGTTTGCAGATGAGATGGAAAAATGAGGGAACAGTAACGAACTAGTAACAGTCAGGTTTTGATTATTAATTCTAACTCAGTATGACTTCTTATTTGTGTATTTTTAAAATGGACTAGAGCATTAAAAGCAAGTTTCTCATGCATTTTAACTTTCTGAAAAAGTAGATATCAGACTTCTCGCTTATTTGGAGAATTTCTTTGGGGTTTGTATTCTATTTGTTTTGACAGTTTTATTACTTTGTTTCTACTGAAGAGAAAGAAGCCTATGCCACATTAAAAGGAAAATATTACAAGTGACAACAGCCCCTGGAAGTTACAGACACAAATTAGATGACAAAGGTTCCTAGGACGTGGACACCATTAATTTAATTCCAAAACAGTGTCACAGAAATTCCTTTTAGATTCACTTGAATCTGTTGAAAAAATGAATGGATGTTATCATGCATTTAAAGTATCTGCTGCTCTTATAGAATGGAAAGCACATTTTTAATAAAATCAAATAAAAATCTTTGATTATCAGGAGTACTGTGTGTTTGTGCTAGTGGGAACTTCTAATATGTTAAATTCCTGCTTCTGAATTCTTGTGGGAATAAATTCTGCATAAATTTGAAGTCAGAAGTTATAGCAATGAACCGTATAAAGCTACTACTGATGGACCACTGTGATGGAATTCATAATTTCTAGTTCAAAAAAAGGAAACAGTAGTCACATACCTTTTCTAGATTGTATGTAAAATACCTATATTAAAACACCTGGCTGTTACATTTCTTTGGAGGAGAAATAACAGTATCTGTGGCAGCTGAATCTTGCTGTTTCTGGATGCTGAAATAGCAATTAAAATTAATACATAAATAGAAATGTATAAACAGTTTCATTCATTATATTTGTACTCTGTCCAAAAAAACATGCAGAACTAAATAAATAAAAACATAACCAGATGAAGGAAAATACCAAGTATACATATTATCAAAAACTCTCTGGGTTAAGCCGACAGATTTCAGACTAAAAGCTGCTATAGAACTTAAAGGAAACAAATCAGAATCTAAGGGTGAGAGTGTGTCTGTTGGTCAATTTACTATTACACAATTTTATATTTTTGACAGCTGCCCATGAACAGAAAGAAGCTAATACATTAGTAGAAATAGATCACAGTAGAAAAGAAGATTAAAAAAACCAGATTAGATTGGCTTTTGGAATTCCTAAGTTGTATTCTCACATGTAAGGTTCTTGGAAAAGGAGGAAAAGGAGACACAGCTCTTGATCCCAAATACTATTAGAAAGCAGTCCCAGTTTAGGAGGGAAGGTATTCAGTGGTGTTTGGCCCTACCCCAACCACCCAGTGGAGCATCTCTTCCCTAAACCATCACTCACATCATTCCCAAAGACTGATCATTCCTGCAGAACAGTTACAACAGAAGGAGATCCACATAGAAAATCACTTGGATTGCTGTTCAAACATTTGAGACTGCATGAAGTCCCTCTCAGATATTTTGTTCTAATTTTTTTTTCCAAAATCTTGGGGACCTCTGATGGCACAGAACTCCAGTGGAATCCAAAGAAAGCTAGGATTATTGGTATTGCTCCTTCTTCACCTCTCAAAAGAGGATCATCATTTCATCCCTTGCAGAAGTGGAAGGGATAATCAGGTTTTAGAATTCAAGCATTATTGGGATATTAGGTAGATTTAAGTTAGCATAAGGGGGATTGTAATACCACAAGCTATAGAGGTTGAAAAACCAAGGAGATATAAAACTGTAAGCCTCCAGCTGCAGTATGAAGCAGTAAACCCAGAAAAATGCTGATATCTGTAACGCACCAGGAATGTAAATGAATTCATTGTAACACAAATGATAATTGAGAACTCTCTCTGATAATTTAGGATGTCTGAAAAATTTAAAAGTGTGCCTGAAGCACAATGTGGAGCTCAGTGAAGTTTTTAGCTACAGTGAAGGTTGGTCTGTTTTCTTTACTGTTTCTCTGTGTTGCTGCTGCATTGCCTGTGTTTTCTGGTATTCTTTCAGTTGTGTAGACAATCAGAGGCTGCCTTGTAAGGTTCCTCATAAAAATTACCTTTCTGTCTATGTCCATATCTTTTTATGTTAATGACTATATTAAAAGGTTTTCTCAGTCACAGTGATTCAAAAGAGTAAACCATAATATTAAATTCAGGTTTAAGGCGATCTGGTTTATCAGCTCCCATTTTACTCACAGTATCTAAAATATTGTAAAGGATGGGTGAAAAAGGCATTCACAGTATGCAAACTGCAACTAAAATGTTTGGTTACCCATGGAATATCGTTTGGTCATCTTATTACATCAATAATGTTTAGGATCTGAACACCAAGCAGTTTATTTTCCCCTAAAGTAACACCTCATGGTAGAACTCAGATTAAAAATGGCCTAAAGAAAGGACTTAATCTGATTAGGAGATGACAGCTCCATCCCATATCAATTTACAGAAGTCAGAAGTGGTTAGTTATATCAGTTTTCCTTGGTTATTACGTTCAATCTTGAATAAATGAGGGGGAAAGTCTGTCTGTGCTTCTCACATGCAGTCATTTAATTCACTATTCTTTCCTGGCAAATCTCATTCATAGTGCTCCTTTGAAATATGATTGGTGATGCCAATTACCAGAGGCATATTGGCTGAACAGAATATATTTCATTTTATTAGAGAAAAAGACATCAATGGAATCTGCTGTAATTTCTGTGTCCCTTGCTATTTAATTCCTATACTGTTTATTTTTTATTTCAGAGGATGAGCATGCAGCCTCTACTCCCACTCAGTTTCTCGTTATTTCTCCATTAAGTCAAATTACAATATAATTCAAGAATATCCAAATTGATGAAAGATGGTATTGCTTTAGCTTTTAAAAGCTAAAGAGCCATAGAATGAGCAGCTTCCCTCATCTATAATCTTAGTCTTATCAGATGCTCAATTCAATTGAAGACAATATAAATGCAGAGGTTTAGAAACCAACAACCAAACTGATACACTGCCTACAGTAAGGATATTTTATCATGTGAATGTCAATAATCTCAGAAATAAGCTTTAAGGGAGACTAGAAAATTCGAATTAAAACCAAGGAGTTCATTGACATAAGACAAAATATCATTTAAAACTGAGTTAGTTAAAAGAGAGTTTTATATGAAAGTCTTACTGATATTTTAAATTTAGCTGAAGCCCTGGCTTCAAATGACTTTGGATTTTACCCACAGTGTGCAGCTACATCCATTCTTTCTTAATAACAGGCATTGGCCATCTGGCAAGGGTTGGCAACCTGTTCAGTTTTTGTGGGGTGCATCTGATTAATCACCTTTGCTCATGGATGGTTTTCCTGAGGAAACCAACAGAACTGTGCCACTCTCTGTCTCGTCCCAGGGCTTGTGCACTTCATCCTGGAGTACAAAGAGCCTTTGCAGGCATATTGGGCTGAGAGAGGCACTTACACAGCAGATAAAATAAAGAACATATCCAGTTAATCATTGCGTGCTCTGATGCAGCAATTTAAAATAAATTAAAATCTCTAAGTACTATAAATAAATAAAAATAAATCCTGGTGTATAATGCTAGAATGGGGCACAGCAGTGATTTCAGGAGCAGCTGCATGTGACTCCTGACAACATGGGTGACCATACAGCCCAGGCCTCAGATCTGCACATTAAGTGCACTAATAACTCAGCCAAAATCAAAGATGGTACTCCATTCTGATGCTCACACAAACGACTGACCTTTGCTGCTGCACTTTTGTTATGTTTTGAAACACTCATGCCACAGAGAGGGAGGTGAGGATTTCCCTTCAAAATTCCTCAAAAAAAGAAAAAAAATAGATGAATTTTAACCATAAGGCAGTGTAAAAGATAGAGGTTGTCAAAGTACCAGAAAAGATGTCAAACTTGTGAATTCCCTTGATTTACAAGGGAGGCCCAGAGCTACAAACACTTGTTCCACTTCATTGGACAAAGCACAACCTGCTGGTCCAGGACAGATTTATCCTGCAGCCTCAGCCAGCCGAGGCACACTCACTGTCTAACACAACCTGTGTATCTGGATCTCATTTACCAGGTGGAAAAAGAATTCAATTGGTTTGTTTCATTTTATTTACTTGTAACAAGCAACTTCAATTTATCACAGCATTATTTTATTCATCATGTGGATGAAGCCTGCCTATAATATAAAATAATCAGAAAATGTTTACATTTTCTAACTATTTAAAATGTGGTCTTGTTACTTAAGGGTCTTCTTTAACTTTTAATATAATGTATTTCAGCAAATATATAAAAAAAGTGTTATATACCAATGAAAATAAATATGAATGCACTATTACAGTTTGACTTAAAACTCTTCAAGAAGGATGGAAAATTACAAGCCCTGGTATACAATATTTTTGTACTTAAGTTAAATATAAACTTAAATATAAATAAATATTTTAAAATTAATATAAATATAATAAAAAGCTGTCAATTTCCTTTGAAGAACCAGATGCTTCTGTCATAAGCAATAGAAGACCCTAACTTAACAATCATTTTTGTGCAAATAGGAACCATTTCACCTCTAAGGAGAAATTTTGCTGGAGATATCTTAATGAAAGAGTGAGAGAGAACAGAAAGCTGTAAAACTGCTGTAAAACTAACCAAGAAAGCAGCAAGACAGAATTAGACACAGTGATACAAATAGAATAACCCAGGAAAACGTATATTGGCAAGAGAGTTTTGGAATATTCTCTAACCAAACTAGACTTCATAGTGTATACCTTACAGTCTGTATAGTTCACTTCACTGTAGATTCCAGGCACTGCATGATTACTCTAGCAAAAAAAAAAAAAAAGTTAAATTTATTGCAAAATAAATCCATGTATGTGTCATTTAATACATAGAGTGCATTATTATTCATTCTCTTTCTGCATTGCATAGTTAATCTCATGAACAAAGGTTTTTTGAAGTCATTCCTGTGCATTAAGTGAAGCTGGTAGGTTGTACACATTAAATACAGATGAGATGAACACAAGATAAGCAGACAGTAATGAGAAAATCAGTTTTGACCATTTCTTCATTAATTATATGATAAACACATATACAAGAGAATAGATTTATATATATAAATATATTGTATAGACAATATATAGAGTGGGTCTTTGTAAACAACACAGTTAGAAACTCTAGGTAAATCCTCAACAGCAGGGATCTGTGGAAATAATCTAATAAAGAAATCAACCCTTGAATCTCCTCCATCTTTTTTGCAGTGGGCTTTGAGTTGTGTTGATCTGCTCAGTCATACAGTGCACAACTTTGGACACTCAGGTCTCTTATTTAGCACCTTCACCCTTGCAATTGTTTTTCCCAAGGCATAAGTTCCCTGGTTGGATTTATAAGCATTCAGGTAAGCACAATTCTTTTGCAGCTGGTTGATCATGCAAACATCTCTTTGAGTGATGGCACTTTAAGTAATAATGAAAAATTTCTTTTGAGTTGTAACAATGAGCAATGTGTCAGTGTGGAAAAATATTCAGGTAATGGTATTATCACAAAATTCTCTCAGGATTTTAGATTTGGTAAATAAAAAAACCCATTTCCTTTTACTTCAGAATGTCCAAGGTACGTGGGCTTAGCCAACTGTGTCTTCCTGAGCAAAGTTTGGTTCCAGAGTTGATTATGGCCAGTAGATGGTCCAGATATTGCTTAATTGTAATTAAGATACTTTAGTTTTAATTTGTATTTCATGGCTGGATCTTTACACATCTTTTACTGCAGAAAAGAGCTATTTCTGCTCTACTGCTCAATTTAAAAACTGCTGGTTTTCCTGTACATTCCATGTTCCGAATAGAAATGTGTACTGTCCACTGTTTATGTTGTACAACGTATGCTTAGCTAATCTCTCCAGTCTGATTTTGAAGCATTTCTTGTTATCTTGTGTTGGGCCTTGTTTCATGATGTCAACACCATCAACAAGCTGCACAACACATCAACGAGCTGCACAGTATTAAGGTTATTAGCACCAGTTGTTGTTTTGCATTTTATAATCCGTGTAATTTCAATACAGCTCTGAGGAAAATGTTTCCAAAGGCAAAATGAAAAGATCCTCTCCAGTTCTCCAGCACATATCCTAAGATCTGATCCTGTATCCTCTATATGACCAGGTGCTGAAATAGCGACTGCTTGTCCATGTGAATGAAAATGAGCTGTTAAATTCTGAAGGCAAACAGTATTTTACTCTGTTATGCTGTGGATGGGTAGAGAAACCACACCAAGTCCAGGTTCAGGTATCAATGCAACAAGCCATTTAATGATTTTTCCTGAGGCTTTATATGTTAGATCACAAAAAGTGTGTTAAAAATGGCGTAAGGTAATTGGTCCTCTGGCCATCCACCCTTTGAAGGGATTGGCCAAATTCTAAGACATCCATTCCCAAATGTTTTGCTAGTTAGAACCATAACAATCCAGCAAAACAACCACAGGTGCAAATGTTTACAAAATGATAACTTTGTTTTAGATAGCTTGCATGGGAAAGACAGAGCTCTCAAAAAATGCTAGAGAAATTCCCTGCTGAAGCTTTTTCAGCATCCATACCATTCCTTGCTCTTTTCACTCCATGCTGTTTTGGCAGTCACCCCAAGGAGTTATTAGCACTGAATCCAGCCTGTTTTATTGTCCTCTACGTGAATTTTCATGCACATGTCCATATGATTATTTTTTAGTCTCTGTAAAGGTCATAGTTCTTGACTTCTAATCAGTAAAAAGTATATTTACACCCTAAATCACATGTATATTCAAGTCTCTTGTTAAGGCCTTCACAGACAGTGTAATTAATCTGATCAGTATCCCACTGAGGTCTTTAAAAATCAGGCTTTGGTAAACTTCTTGAATAAGATAAAAAATAATATGTTGATCTTCTAGGCTATAAAAAGTGTGTTGAAATACCTCTGCATATTCTATATTTGCATTGAATTTGAGTTGGTCCTGAGTTTTTTAGTCCATCTGCCATGGGTTTTCACTACCATTGGATGGGGCTCCTTGTCTGAGCCAGGGTAACTGGTTTAAAGGCTGTTATTCACCTCACTAAGATGGAAGCAATGTATTTCAGGTTACTGGGCCTGAAATACTAAAAGAAGTTATTTTTAAGGCAAAAATAAAAAGAAGTATTCAGTAACACAAAGGTCTAGCAAATGCCAAGAGAGCATTCTCTTCAGAACAAGTAAAAGGAAGATATAATCTGCTAATCCAATTTGTATCTGAATTAGTCCAAGGGTTCATATGTACAAAAAATTTGTCAGATGTTAAAGCAAAAACAGCCTATGTAATTTTTCTTCCATATTGTGTTTAACTTCTGTTTAAAGCTACTAAACCTACTACAAGCCTTTTCCCACCATTGAAGGACGTACTTTTGGATAAGAGATTGCTTGAAAATAACCCAAATTTACTTCACTTTGGCTGTGCTTTCTATCTAGCACTCTCATCGGAGAGCACCTGCTGTATGATGACAGCTCTGGTACACAGCAATAAACACCACTCTATTTAACTCTGTTTTTCAAACTGCTGGGGTTTTCCACACTGAGGTTTATCTACTACACTTTAATATTAAGTTCCTTCCAGCTGCCTTGAGTTATGTTTGTGGGTTTGTAAAAACTACAGTGAATTCTACTCTCTTGTTTTTCTGTGAAAATGATACCCTTTTGTGAAACCGCATCATTTAAATCACTTTCCCATAGCTTGCTTCCTCAGAATAGACAATACTATTCTTCCAAGGCCCCATGTCTGTATAGATTTTTTTGCCAAAAATCTTTACAGACAGAGCTTCATAGGGCAAAAAAAGCTTCTCTAGGACAAAAGATAGAAGTTGCCCAAGTGCTGAATTGTGTGAACAAATTTGGAATTGCAAAAATACTTGCAGCTCATAAAACCGCCCAACAAAACCTACTAACTATGCTCAAAACGGTGCATTGCAGGACACTTTATGATATCAGTCTTGGTGCTTTCTCCTTCTGAGTTTTTTGGCATCTAGGTCAGTAAAAAATGTAGTATTTTCTAAATATCATCACCTTTTTTTCCCCACGTCTGTCAAAAAATATGTATAGTGCTCCCAGTTCATATAATGGTGCCATTAATAGATTCCTATGGATTTTTACTAATCAGTATAATCAGAGCTGTAATAGAAAATACCTCTTAAAAAGGTGGAGAGTGAAAAATAACTAAGTGCCCTGAAGAATGTTCCAGAAATCAGCTGGATTAACAAAAGCATTTCAAAGTGAAAAAATCTGTATTTATTTTAAATACTCTTTTTACATTTACTTTTCCAGTATTGTACACTTCCATCAGGCAGGGAAGATAGTATTGTGCCACCTTATTAACATGTACCCGCTGCTTAAAACTCTTACCCTTAGAAATGAAACCTATTAGGAAGACAGCCCCATTTCCAACAGAAGCAAGACCTGTGCAAGAGCGGGAGGTCTGCTTCTCTGTTGGTCATCCCTGCAATGCCTTTCAGAACTGATGTCTCATTTCCAGCCAACCCGACAGAAAAATAAAGGTCTTGGGCACATCACCTTCCTAAAAATGACATTAAAATGGATGTAGTGTAGATGAGACTGACCTGGATTTTCCCCTGAGGAAAGGCAATCATTGCTCCTTTCCACTCCCTGAGACAGACACACAAACACCCACGGGCCACACATTTAGCACAAGGACAGCTCTCACCCCCTCTTTCCTTCCTCTGAGCTGGGAGGATGCTCAGCAAATACCTCCAGCCCAAAGGATTTCTCCATAGGACACTCAGATCTCTCTGAGCTTTCTGAGGATGTACACAAACACACCAATAGCCATGAGGTTTAAACTCATGGATTTATTGAGGATAAGGATGAATTTCTTTCCACTCTTATAATTTTTGCTTTTCTTGTATTCCAGAGAAGAAAAGACAAAGTTTCTAACATGCTAGGATAAAGAATTTATTCTGATTTTACTGGTTTAATTTAAGCTGCCTACACGACTTCATTCATTTGTTCATATACTGAACGTTAATAAATCAAAATTTAATAAAAGGTTGAGTTATAATAGTTATATCACTAGGAGGAGAAGGAGAAGATGACCAGGAAGAAAAATCTAATAAATATTATTTATTATAATAAAATAATAACCATAATCACCATTAATATCACAAGGGTGGAAGGTCATGTTGCTGAATGGTCCATGATGAAAAACCAGAAAGATGTGTAAAAGACCTCTTTGCCTTTGGAGGTTTTTAAAAAAAAGTCTTTGTACTAAAATGGGGTTGGATATGGGGATGCAGATAATGTCAAGTCTGAGCCATTACTGCTGGAAGACAAGGGAGGTACACCACTGACATCTTATAGGATTATAGACGAAAATTTGGATAAATATCCTTTGTGAGATTTTTACTGAAACCCATTTAAATGAAACCCAAATCCAGAAAAATGAATTTTTGTAGAGTTAAAATCTCATTTTCTTGCTATAGTTTTATAGTTGTTTGGTTAATTACAGGAATGAAAAAATTACTGTAATTCTTTGTATGGAAAAACTTTATTGTAGAAAAAAAATTTTAAAGATCAGGACTAGAACATAAGAGTGCCTTTTGATATATGCCTTCAGTAATGTTTTCTGAAACAACTGAGGGGCCTCAAGAATGGATTTTGTTTAGGTCATGAATCTTAGTTTTTTAGATGAAGATGATCTTTGACGAATCAGAAATTACTTTGTGAAGGACTAGGAAACCCCAGAAATTATTAAACCTGCCTAGGAAAGAAGGATAGATAAGTGTGAAGATCTTAAACAAAGGAAAAATGTTACCTTTCCTTTTGTACTCTCCATAAAACTATTCAGCCATTTTGGTCTTCGTGTGTCTGAAGGGATTAGAGATGCTGTTTCTCTGATAAATGTCAACCCAAATTGTCATTGTGAAGAGAACCTTTGTATTTGCCTCCCCAAAATCACTTTATGGTCTGCCCATTTTGGTTATGCAGGTTTATAATATATAGAACAAAGGCAGGCATTTTCTGCAACATGTTTGAAATCCACGTGGCCTATTCGTGGCTGTTGTACAGTGTAAGAAAACTGCAGTGTAACCAATCCTTTAATTTCCATGTTCTTCAGGTTTTGAAGAACCCTTGCCTTCCATTTGGATCAAATTTCACTTCTGATGTTCACAGCAAGCCTAACCCAGACACAGCACAGGGATTTGGGGCATTAACAGTAACAATTACTGAGACTGCTGCCTTACCCTTCTGTCAAACAGATACAAGATGGGAACATAATGTGTGCTAATTCCCAGATGATGTTTTTTTTAGCAGAACATTTGATATTCTAATGCCAGGTAAACTTTGCTTTAAAACCTTGGCTTTAACAACAGGGAGGTTCAAAGGCTCAGATTTATTCATCTAATACTTGCAGTGACAGCAGTCATTTACAGTATGAAGTTCTCAGCTTTTAAATCTAAGAATTTTTTTGGCATTATAATTCTGAGTTAAGTTATGGCTCAGACTGTAGGACACAGAATGGTCTGTCCAAATGCAAAAGAATCAGCTATCATAGTATTTTGTACTTCCATAAGTTTATAAAAGTTTAAAACCAGCACGGGAGCAGATTAAAAGGTGGAATTTCTCTGTACTTCGACTAGGGCTGCCTTTTTGATACTTTGTATTGAATCATAGTATTTTTATTTTGAAAATTCATACAGTGATGTCATACAAGAAATAAAATAGAAGATTTTAAATGCAATAGAGGAATTAGGGCTTAGTTTCCTATATCTGCTCTTTTTTCTCATAATGTTTATCACAAAGAAAAATAAAAAATATTTAACCACACAAACTGGTGGATTCAAACAGGTAACCAACTTAACCATCCAAACTTGCATTGCCTACAGGCAAAGGAAAAATTTGGGATCTTTTCCTGAGGTCAGTTCTGGAATTTGTATTTTTAAACTATGACTTATGTAGCTCAGGTGGGATGTTTTAAGTGAAAGTCCTGGATAAGTCAGCAAGTCCCTATCTTAAATGCATATTCCTCATGCTGTAACAAGATACACAAAGAGCAGTGTCTTTCTAGTAACCAAGTCTCACACTATCAATGCTAACACAATGATTTAATCTGAAGTTGTAAACAACATCAGCACAGGAATTTGTGTCTAATTAATTTTAGAATTTCCTAGGATTCAAAATTTAGTTACTACATGAGGTTAAGGAGGGAGAAAATTTGCATTTGAAGCACATGCAAAACCATCTTCTCTGCTACCACAGAGGTGGGACAATCCCCTGCACAGGTGCTTCTGTGATCTGCAGTATCAGTCCACACACAGAATAACACTCCGTGCACATGAGACATTAAAAGTGGAGTTTGAAAATTGCAGTGCTGGTTTTGTTCGAAGGGAACAGTCCCAAATAGCGTTTACATTCATATTCTGTAGCACAT
Source organism: Rhipidura dahli (assembly GCA_013399225.1). NCBI lineage: Eukaryota > Metazoa > Chordata > Aves > Passeriformes > Rhipiduridae > Rhipidura > Rhipidura dahli. The sequence goes on along the minus strand of VXAC01006831.1, from coordinate 68,689 downwards.
CAGTGCCAGACGAACCATTCAACATTCTACAATTAAAGAGAGATACTTCCCACCATGTTCTGAAGTGTTTCTCCCCCTCTCTTTTTTTTTTTTTTTTTTTTGGTTTTCCTTTCTTTTTTTTCCTTTATTTTTTTTTTTTTTTTGGTTTATTTTTGATACAGTGAATCACCATTCTTTCCAACATCACAGCTTTGCAAAAGATGTGTCTGTTTAACTTCTCTCCCATCTATTAATTCTCCAAGCAGCATGGTACTCATTAAAGTTAGCTGAAGTGTGTACATTCTTAGCCCATTGATTCAGTTTTGCTAGCAAAAGCATAAAAAAGAAGTGACATTGGCAGTTTTTGAAGAAAGGATGATATGTCAGGAATCCCTGCTGCTACTGCTTGTACCTACAGAGTGATAACTACCACACAATCATCCTTTTATTATCACCTTTCACTGAACTTCATCATTTTTACAAGCGAGGTAAATGGTGTTGATTTTCAGAGGGCAAGAATACAGCTTCAACAAGGTAGCAGCTACCCAGGGATGGACAAAGTAGGGATGAACATTGGTTGTGAACTGGAAGAAGAAATGAAGAGAAGAAATAAAAAACTATCAATTGAGTAGGCGTGGATCTAATCACTATGAAGCAGAAATTGCCTGGATATATAGTTTTTGGTGGGTATTTTCAAAGGTACAAGAGGAACTGAGGTATGCAGCAGTCACTGCACTTCAACAGAAATATCCAGGTACTTGTTTTGGTGCATAAAAAGGGGACTGAAGATGGAAGGCACTGAAAACCAAGGAAGCCACCCACAAAACAAGAAAGGGATATGCTCTTCACTGAAGAGTACTTCACTCCTCAGGTCCTTTCTTTAATACAGCATCTTTCCAAGTGGTTTTTATTTCATAGGTTACTCTAATTAGGTTTCTCTATGTGCATGGAAATAAGTTCCTCTCAGCTCCTGAGACAGAATCCAGTGTCCTGACCCAGCAGGTCTGAGCAACTCTGAGGTCTGCCTCTTCATGGGCAGGAACTGGAGGGGAGCCCAAAAGAAACCAGCTCCTTGTGCTCACAAACAGGGTGGGTGCTATCCATACCCTGTCTCTAGGACAAAGTTTAATTATTAAAGCAGCCACTGAAGAAGTCATAGGGCCTGATTATTGTCCCACTCTCAGGAGCCTATTATAATACAAAATAGAGCAGAGCTGGTCAGAAATCTCATCACTCCATGAAAGAGGTCATTATACATTTAAAACTAATGAGGACAGAGACACAAAACCCCAAAAGGACTGTTATTCTTGTGTGTAGCAGTTACGTATTTAGCAAAGACAGAAAAACTTTATTTCTGGTCTTTCCATTATTTTCTGTCCTCATGCCTTAAGTGGAATTAATTCAGTGGTATTGTATGGAACAAGTTGCTGACTTCTGACCCACCATTTCTGTGGTGTCTAAGTCCTGGCACTTATCGCGCTTCAATTTTAAAACTTTCAGAAAATGCGATGCTTTTTGGGAACAGTTGTAATTCTGACCTGATCTGAATTCACAGAACTGATACCCATCTGATAACTAATGATCTAAAAATATAATTGTGAATTTAACATGAAATTCCTTTATATTTTTTTGTATTGGTTGCCAATCTTTTAGCTAATCTGACATATTTGTTTCCATTTTATTACTTTTTCAATTGGCCAACATATAAAATGGATTCATGATTCCAACAGGCATAGAAATCACAGAATATGGTGACTTGGAGTCCAACTCCTGCCCTGCACAGGACACCCCAAGAGTCACACCATGAGCCCGAGAGCATTGTCCAAATGGTTCTTGGAATAATACAGGCTTGGTGCTGTGCCCACTTCCCTGGGTATCCTTCTTTTTCTTCCAATTATTTGAAAGGCATTAAGAGCAATCAATCTTTACATACTCAGAGATCTATCAAGTAAGCAATAAAAATGATTAACAGTAATATAATAAAAATCAATCAGAAGCTTATTCTGAAATGTATATCACCTTGCATTCAATACTGATCAATTAATAATTTGTAAGTAGCCTGATATTTATTTAATATAACCTTTACAGCAAATCTGATTTTCAGTAGCATTTAATTAACCTATGCAATGACTGAAGTTTTGTACATAGATTAAAAACTTGTGAAAGCAATGGTCAGTTAGGCAGCAACCAGTACAATTTGTACATACAGTGACATTAATTATGCTTTCAAATTGGGCACATCATTGCTCTGGGTGATGTAGAATTCTGGCCTTATAGGTGTATTCCCTTCCACTTCTCACAAACATTTCAAAGCAATGTCTATACATAGTGCAACTCATTCTTAGTCCAAAGAGATCCTATTAAAATACAAAAATGAAGTGTGTTTATCCAATGTTAATATTTTTTCTAAAAGGTGGTTTTTTGTTTGGTTTTTTTTTTTTTTCTGTCAGAAAATAAAAAGTCAAGGTAAAGGGTTTCCACAGATAGTTTCAAGCATTTATTTGGAAAGAATCTTCTTTTGGCTCCATAACAAAACAGTATGAAAAACAATCTATGTGCAATTTCACACACAAAAAGAAGAGTTAACTGAAACTTTGAGATTGTCTTTTTCACCTGCAGTGTCCACTGCAGTCACTCCTTCAGCAGCATCAAGATTTTCGTTTTCCCTTCACACTTGTCTCTTGAAGGTGGCTGCTGTCCTTCCACAGCCTGTGACACTTACTTGGGCTACCACCAAACAGGTTAACAGCAAATTTGTGTAGCACAAAGTAACTCAGCTAAAGAAGATCCCACTTTTTCAGATGAATTTTTTAAAGCAAAAACTCATACTGGGTTCTGAATTTATGAATCCTCTGCCACCAGGCTTTGATCCTCTTTGCAGGACAATCTCAGGGACAAAAATGAATGGCAACATGCAATTCTTTTTGAGTGCCTTTGGCAACAGGGATTGGTCCCCAAACAAACTGTTTTCTCTCCCTTCTGTTTGGAGGATAAATTAATGCAGGTAAAAGTCTGTTCTTTGGGTGTAAAATGAGCATTTGCTGTTTTTGATCTGACTCCGAACTGTACAATGATAGGAGTGGTTATTTTCTCCTTCAGTGGGCAAGAGAATTTCTCAAATGCAGTTCTGGAATGTCTCTAAATTTTCCCAATTTCTCCTCAACTGAATAAAACCATTCCTGGTATTTCCTACAGTAAAAAAATATACTGCTCATGGGAGAAAATTATAAAAATTTCAGTGTGTTAAAGAACTGGAAGGAGATACATTTTTTATGGAATGAACAAAGTTGAAAAGACAGTCAGTCCTACAAAGTTTCTTGTTTGAGCCTTCCCCAGGAGGTCACAGGTTTTCAGTGTCTGGGCTTTTCACAATTACCACAGAGCAGCTATCTTTTCAGACTAGGAGAGAAGGAAATATTTGTCATTAACTCTATTCCCTGTGTCATTTAGATACACATGATCCCTGCCCTGCACCGCATCGTATTACTACAGTGAAAAAACCCACAGCCCCTTGCAATTTTCCCCTGGTATTCCCAGCTGTTATTTTTAAAGGCACAATATTTTATACTACAGTGGAGGGGTCTGTCTCTGCCATGGGAAGCATTCTTTAAGTGCCATACAATGACAGAAATTAAGGAAAATACTGGTACAATGAATCAGTTCACATTTCAAAATAACTTCAGACCCTCAGGGGGAAAAAAAAGCCATTTGAACACCACCTTCATTTTGCCTGGCAGCTTGTTATATGAAATATGGGCAAGTAATCACATGGAATTTAGGACTTTGCAAAATGCAGCCTGCTGCTTTAGGAGTGAAGTAGTAAAATAGAATCAAATCAAAAATCACTAGGTCAAATTCAGAAGAACATCTAGTGAATCTAAAGGGATTTTGGGTTGGAGTGGCTTCTATTCCTCTGCTGTACCACATCTGAAACATGCTGAAGTAGGTTGACCACAGCCAGCAGTTAATCCCCACCCCACTGCTGACTCACCCACCCAGTGGAGAGCAGCATGGACAAAAGTGAGAAAAACCTCTTGAGTTTAAATAAAGACCCTACTAAATTAAAAAAAAAAAAAAAAAAATAAAACAACCAAAAAATCCCAACAAACACAAAATCAAGTGATGCAAAAGCAATCACTTCCCATCTCCTACCATCAGACTGGGGCCCAGCCCGTGCCACCAACAGCTTGAGAAGGTGGCATTGTTTCCATGCTAAAATAAGGAAAAGTACCTCCACCAAGTTAGTTCTTATTCCTTCTANGAAGCTTCTGAAATGTTCAGTCTCCCAGCTTGACAAACAAGTCCAAGAATGTGGGCAAAAAGCACCAAGAATACAGAAATTTTAAAAAGGTATAACAGGGATATAAAAGAAAAGACAAAAATCATCATGGCATCATCCCTATACCTATTAAAGCTGCTTCTGCCTGATGTGACCAAGAAAACATTTTTACATTTTTATTAATGTTATTCATACATTCCAGTATTTCTGTTAACACTCATTTTTACTTCCATTACCTGTAAGAGCAATCTGACCATCCTTGTTTTCTCAAAAAGAGGCCACCAGAACAATAGTGAGTAGAACAACTGGACTGGATGATCTTTCCCAACATAAACTATTCTGTGATCCTGTAATGCAATGGAAGTTTTCCGTGCTAAATACAAATTGTGTCCACAGTGTAACTGCAGCAGCAATTCTGCAGTGCTGCAGTTCATACAAGACACACACTTCACACACTTGTGGCCAGCTCAAAATGAAATGTTTTTATAATAAAAGCCACAGAGCATTGTCTCTGGAAAACAAGAGATTTTATGTAAATAAAAAATTATGTTGAATCCTGCAGAAGAAAAGCATAAGAGCATGCAGTTCTTTTTTTTTTGAGAATAAGAATCAAAAGGGGGTTAGGAGAGTGAAAACATTTTAATAAATCAATGAGTTTTAAATAAGTGAACTCTGATGAGTTTTATTTGAATTTTAGTTTTTGCAAAATTGTCAAACAAGTTGAGATATAATGAAAAGTTTGTTTATCAGAAATGTGTACAAGAACTTGGAAATATAGTGGTGGATATATAAATCCTCAGTACTGTGGATTAGTTTTGATTTACAGGAGATGCAGAGAGAATGCTGCTGTTGGAGTCAAACAGTTTTTTCTGTTCATGAAACCTACTTTGAATTTCTGTTGTTCCTGCTGAAAGACAGAGTTTCTCTCTTCATGGGTTCACTGACTGATTTAATATATCTTCTGTCATGCTGCTGCTGGGGATTTCATCTCTTAAGGGAAAAAAAGGTAGAGAAAAAGTATTAAACTGCATAGCAATCTATAAAACTATTGGCATTTCGAGCACTGTCAGTGTGTCTCTGATTAAAGGCAAATGGTGCATACATGCTGATGTTTTCTCTCTGTTTTTTGAAGGACATAATGTCTGGATTCATTATAATAACATTAATCTGAGCCTCTATAACAATATCCTATTTTTGTTTGATGATATTGTGGCCCTAAGATCATTCCTCACATTGGGAAAGCTTTAAAGCAGAGAGCACTTCCCATATCTATCCAGCAGTCCACTATTGAACGAGTGTGATTCATTAGCGAGATGGGAAGAAAGTTCCTTGAGATCAGTCCTGAAAGCAATCTGTCATTAGAGCAGCACATTAGCTTTCCTCAAATTCATTTGTGAGACTCTTTGCAGGAAATAGTGCCTAATAAAGTAAGGAAATGACAGGAGAATATTGAAGACCTGTTAAAGCATTAAACCCAATTCTTTCCCAAACACAAAAAAGGCCAGCCAGACAATCATCTGTAATGCTGCATTAATTTTCTAGGAAATAGTGAGGAGTTTGTGTTCATAACACTGGCCTTTAAAACACTTTAGAGCCAGTGCAACACTTTAAATTGTCAGCCTCTTTGCACAGCTGCTGCAGTCTGGAGACTTTTCCACTGCTGTAACCTCAGTCACAAGGTCAGGATCCCCCATGCCCCAAACCAGAGCCTGGGGAGGCAGGGGTTGTGTTCTCTGAACTCAATCCACTGTGTTGCACTTTCTAAAATCTTGAGGAGAGCTTTGAGATCTGAATAAACAGCTAAATTTCATGCTGATAAAATGTTCTGTGAGCATGAAATATTGATTGCTTTATACACACAGTAGTCTTCAGAGTTTATACTTTCTACTCAAACTTCCTTAAACTGTATTAGAAAAATAAGTATGATGCAATCTTGTGGACAAGGAGATAGGACTGGAATCTTGTATTGAAAAAGAAAAACAGAAATAACAAAGGAAGATAAACTAGATGGGAAAATATTCTAAAGAAAGGATAAGGCCATTTTACTCTTGTGATTTTTACCAGTTCATCATCTCAAATGATTCTTCATTCTTGTATTTTGGGAATCCATCCTATCATCAATTTCACCAATGTGTTCTTGCCAGGTGTATTTGTGTATTAAAAAGAAAGAATTCACTTCATGTTTTGACTTGGCACGTGAATTGCTTGAGGAAATAAAACAGAAAACATAAAACTACGTTTTGTGCGAAATAGGTTTTGCAGTGAACACAGCCTGTGTCCTTCATCTAATCATTAATTTTTATATAAGTATGTGTGTGTGTGTGTGTGTACATTTTTTTCCTCCAGTACTAGTTAATTAATACAGGAATATTCTTTCCTAGGAGCCAGAGCCCAGGGTACTTTCTGATGTGAAAGATGTTGGCTGCAGATAAGTTAAGTTACAGTCCCACCTATGATTTACTGTCCTCTATGTCAGAGACAGGAGAAGCTCACTTTTTATTAATTTTAAATTTTAGAGGAGCACTGGCTCAGAGGCTGATCTCCCTGTTGCTCTCCTTTATGGACAGGACAGCAGGAACTGCTCACTTGGGCATCTCCCAGGGAGTACTGGAGGGAGTCAGGGTCTCCTGGCTTGTTTCTCTGGGCACTCCAAGGCTTGGCAGCCAGCAGGAGCCCTTTCATTTTGCTGAGAGCTGCTCCTCGCACCCACGTGCAAAGGCCAAGTGCATGTGCAGTGCTGCACAGGGGATTTATGGAGTCTTTTTCAGCAAGTGGCTGAATTAGCCTCTTCACCCCCCACAGGCCTGTGTGCTGCATCTTTTCTAAACAGGTAAAATCCCTTCTATTGGCAGTGCTCCTTGGAAAGAGTCTTTGCCCTGGTACTCTTTCACATCCTATCATCTTCTGGGCTGAAAGGCCACACAGTAATTAAACTCAGAGAGTGACCTTAGGAGGGAAAGGCTCTGGGATGGTTTTATATTTAAGTTCTGGATATGTAAAAGAGGTATTTTTACTCGGTAGTCTGCTCCTAAAGCTAACATTTATCTGAACGTGATACATGCACTGAGTTTCTGAGAAAGTACTCTTATGCTGGGTTTCTATAAGCGTCAATAGGGGATTTACAATTGTTTTAGAGTGAGATCCCGTGTCTAACTCACCCAACACATAAGAAAATATCGCCATCTCTTGCTCCATGCGGGAACTGCAGCTGCTTTCTCCAGGGTCTCCCATTTTCATTGCCCTCTGTGTTCCTCTGCTGTTATAACAACTCAATTGTTTTGGAAAAAGAAAGCTGGGTTACTTCTGTTTCATACTAGAAAGCTTAATTTCATTGAACTTGGGAGGTAAAATGTTGAAACAAGCATAATGGTCTTATTTTGCAATGATGGGGTCAGTTAAAGATTAATGGGAATTATGTCATTGAGCATAGGGTGATTTCTTAAATTTTTAGAGGTTCATGGTTGGGGTGGCTGCTGAGAAAAATACCAATGCATTTGGTGCTGTCACTGGTACTTAAAGATCCTTGGCTCTTACCTGGACGCTGTGTCCTGGGGTGACTGTTGTGGGAACTGTTTACGGTTTGTAATAGAGGAAAACATGGAAAGAATGATAGTCCTATTCTAGTCTTATTCCAACATGTGCTCCTTCTAAACTTCTAAGTTTAGAAGTATAAGTTCTTTTATATTTTTATGGTTTGTTTTTTCTTTTTCTTCACACAGATCCTTAGGATTACAATTTAATCTTGTGATGGTCCCCAATAAAAATAAAGCAAAGAATTACACACAGAACAAAAATTCTTCAACTCCAAATAACAGTTACGGAGCCTACAGTCTTCTGCTTTATTCCCATTTTGTTCCTATGGGCTTGAACAACTCTAATTTCTCAAGTCAAGTGTTCTTGTTTCATGAATAAAGTCTCACACAAGAACTACAACTCACATTGAGGGCTAGAGAAATTTGGCTGCCTTTAGGAAGGCTGTGGGTCTTTCAAACACAATCATCCATATTTGAAACCACTTTTGAATTCTTGCAGATATGCAGCTTATGGGACAGGAGAGGGAGCACCTCACCAGAGGAAGGAAAAATCTGTGATCAGAGCAAAAAGTACTCTCAAAAGTACTCCTTGCTTTTATTTTGGTTCTGACTTCCTGAATAAACATCTCCTTTAACTACTCCATCCTCATCCTTACCCTTCCTGTTCTTTCTCAGTCTTCTCATAGTTCCCAATTCCAAACCATATCTTATTTCATTCTCACTAGTTTTGATCTATAATTTCTTGAAAAACTTCCTGAAATTACAAACAGTTCAACATCGACACCAGCTTGTTCTTATTATGTTTTGTTCATAATATGTTATTTCCAGAAGGGACAAGCCTTACTCACGAGTATGGGCAGAGCAGCCTCATCAGAGTGTCTACAAGGCTTTGATTTCCAAAGGCTGCATTTCTGGATGCTCATCTACAAGCAGCAAAAACAGGCTTGTCCATTGGGCTCTGAATTCCTGCAGTACCAGTAGAGGCCATGTAGGAATGCCGGCCTTGGTAATATGTAACCAGTAAGTATCTGCCTTGTAAGTATTTTATATATCTTTCTTTCTTTCTTGTGCTAAAATCCATGGATCACAGATCAGAATGTAGAGTTCCAGACTTCTTACAAATAATAATGGTTTTCTGTTCTGTCATTTTTGTAATTTTTTCTTCCTCAAAAGTAGAACACATGCTCACAGAAAGTCTGGCTGCAGCTGTATTTGCCTTGTACTCCTGCAACTACCTATGAATATGCAGCTATCACTGGATGCATTTTTTTTAGCCACAAAATGCTGCTAGGGTATTGGCAGAAACTAACTTTTACTGTGTAAAAATCAGTATGAGTCCTACTTCTTGAAGGCACTCTGATAATTCTGAGCATTTATCTCAACCTTACATTCTCCAGAATGCTCTCTGAGCTTTTAACTTTTACTGTGTAAAAATCAGTATGAGTCCTACTTCTTGAAGGCACTCTGATAATTCTGAGCATTTATCTCAACCTTACATTCTCCAGAATGCTCTCTGAGCTTTTAAAATGTGTTTTTGACCATACCTTTGTTACTCTCTACCCTGATTCTGAGACAGAGGCACCAGCAATATGACAGGATTATTCCGTGTGCACGTTGGGAAATCTGTATCTATTTTAGCCATCTTTCTGAAGTATTCTCTTTCTATTTTTTTTTTTTTTGCTGTGCCTCTACTCTGTTGCTATCCCTACCTTCTCTCTTATTGATGCTATGGGGATTACACATATGCTTAAAAGAAGGCTGCTCTTATATTGCCTGTTGTGCACGGTTTTCCACCGTGATCTGAACAGTTTTGTTCATTTGCAGAGGAACAGCTGTGAAACAAATGCCCATTCTACAGCCAGGGTAAATAAGAGGAATTCATGTAGTGTAAGATAGCACATCTGAGTTGTGATGGACGTCAGTAACAAGTGGTGTCCCTCAGGGGTCCATACTGGGATGTATTTATGGCTGTGTATGATGGATGGATGAAGTGCTAAAGTCTTCATCAAGGACCTAGACAAAGGGGTTGAGTCTCCCTCAGAAAATCTGCATGTGGCACCAAGCTGAGTGATGCAGCTGACACCCCTGAAGGACAGGCTGCCATCCAGAGGGACCCAGACAAGCTCAGGAAATGAGCCCATGGGAACCTCACGTGGTTTAACAAGACCAAGTGCTGGTGCTGCACCTGGGTCAGGGCAGCCCCCGAGATGGATCCAGGCTGGGGATGAGCAGATGGAGAGCAGCCCTGAGGAGGACTTGGGGTGCTGGTGGGTGAGAGGCTGGACATGAGCCAGCAATGTGCACCTGCAGCCCAGGAAGCAAATCCCATCCTGGGCTGCATCCAGAGCAGCGTGAGAGCAGCTGCAGGGAGGGGATTCTGCCCCTCTGCTCGCTCTGGTGAGATCCCACCTGGAGCATCCAGGGTCCCAGCACAGCAAGGACAGGGACCTGTTAGAGTGAGTCCAGAGGAGACCACCAAGATGAGAGGGATGGGGCACCTCTCGTGCAAGGAACGACTGAGAGAATCGGGATTGCTCAGCCTGGAAAAGAAAAGGCTTTGGGGTCACCTAATTGTGGCCTTACAGTACCTGAAGGGAGCCTGCAAGAGAGGTGGAGAGGGACTTTTACAAGGGCCTGGAATGACAGGACAAGGGAGAATGGACTCAGACTGAAAGAAGGTAGGTTTAGATTTAGAAATTCTTCCCTGTGAGGGTGGTGAGGCCCTGGCACAGGTTGCCCAGAGAAGCTGTGGCTGCTCCATCCCTGGAAGTGTTCAAAGCCAGGTTGGATGGAGCTATGAGCAATCTGGTCTCCTGGGAGGTGTCCCTGCCCATGGCAAGGGATTTGGAACTGGATGATCTTCAAGGTCCTTTCCAACCCAGGCCATTCTATGATTTGTACCACAGAAGTATTCTGGTTTTCTGCTTTTATCAGATTATAAATAGGTTTTCTGAGAATATATGAGAGTGCTGATGTTTCATAAGCATTAAAAATTCCTTTTAGTAATTATTTTTCTTGCTTAGATATTATGAAATGAAGATTTTCCTTATTCATAAGCTGAATTTTAACATTTACTTCAGAAGATTTATTTTTCTACAGTGAAGAAGGTCATGTTCTTTTGGCCAAAGTATAAGGTTGATTTTTCTTCCACTAATCAGTAAAGTTGCATCATTTATTAAGTTTTTTCACCCTTGAATGTAATGATTCATCTTAGATGTGACACATAAAGAATATAACGATTGACTTGTTAATTTAATAAAGATACTGTTCATGACTTTAACTTTCAGTTCTCAACATCTTGCAAGGTTTTAGCCGAGTAAATAGTCAATAATTTCACAAAAAATTAGGAACTCAGCCATATAGAGGATGATACAAATACTTGGACAAGTCAGATTCAGGGACTTATGTTCAGAACGCAGTTAAACCTAGAAAACTCAAAAGACAACAATTATGATCTATTTTTTTTTCATTATCCCTCACCATCTCTGCTGCAGGAAGGCAAACAGAGCATTTTCCTGATGGAAGATTTCAGGTCAGACACGGTGTGACAACGACGTTTTTGGTCATTCCCAAACCCTTGCTTATTCTGCCTTAATGCCACTGAGGTTGATGCCTTAGGTTTTAACTTTTATATTTTTCAAACCCTGCAGTGCCCAGTGTGTAACTCTGGAGTTTCCTGTTCCCTGTTCATTGCTGCTCTCTGTGCTGGGCACACACAACAAAGCCTCTCCAGGGCTGCTCTCCAAGGACACCCAGACTGTCCTGGGCCCAAAAAGTATAAACCAAAGAGCCTCTGAAAGGGGGGCAAGCTGAGGGGAATGACATCATTAAACTGAAGCTTTAATTGGAGAATTAACCCTGCTATGCAAATGAACCAAACCTATAAAAGTGTGAAGAACTCGTGCCCTGGGCTCCATCTCGGGGCCCCTCTGGGCAGCAGCCTCTGGCTCCCCAGGGGTACCTTTGAAGGCCTTTCCAATAAATCCCCACCTTTATTCCCTTACTCCTGTCTGGGCTCTGTTTCTAGGAGGCCTCTCAAGGCATCAAGGTCACCAGGGAAGTTGATCAAGGAAAATGATGCAACCTAAAATATGTAAATACAAAACAAACAAAAACCACGCACACAGGCTAAAAAACCTCCAGCCAGCAAAGCTCCCACAACAGGAAAACATCACTGCTGTAGTTTAAAGAATAGTTCTACAACAGCTGAACCATTAAATAATGGTCAGAAGTGTGCGATGGCACAGCAGTGGGGGAATGGCCTCAACTACATCTTTAAGTTTTGATCCTGCTTATGTTCTGTGGACTTCTTTTTCCCTTGATGTGTAGATGGATCCTGTGCCTGAAACAAATGTTAAAGTAACACAACAGACAAGGAGGGGTATTTTAAGTAACTTGCAAAAAGAAAATTCAGCAACTTTACAAAGGAAATGACAAAAAAGTCAAATTACTCCAAAATCCTTTGAAGTCAGAGGTGCAGCATCTAGAACAATTCATTAATGCTCCATGCAGGAAGATCTGAATTATTTTAAGGGCATTGTATTTGCATTTTAGATATAGCAGAATGAACTAATTATGAAATGTATGCATCAAAGATTTCAATTTCAGGCTTGACTTTACTTTGGAGATTAATTTTTTACTTTATCATTTTTGCAGGCAGTTCAATGGACAACCTTATTTAAATGTTACTCATTGTTCAGTGATGTATGAAGTGTATTTAATCAATGTGAAGAAAGTAATATTAAACTATTATCAGAAGCATCAAATGTTCCAAAAAATCTCAAAAGGAAGGTCAAAAGGTAACATTTCTGCTAACAATATGAGAAACAATATATTTAACTTATTCATTACATAGAGGTTTTTCATGGCACATATATTACCCTTTTCACATAAAATTACAATGTAAAATGCGGAGGGTTATCCCCTTGATTAAAAATATCATATGTAGAGTTGACCAAATATTCTTTCAATGTTTAGTAAAATATATTAAAATAACTATTTTAGAGTTGATGTGCGTTTTAAATGGTTTGCTGCAAAAACCTTTGACAAAACCGTTCTTCTGCTCATCGTTAAATCATTTGTTAGGTACTACAGAAAAAGATAATTGCCAGCAAGGACAGTCATTTCAATAATTGCCATGTTTCTGCAAGGATTGCAAACACCTCTGTGTTAAGACCCAAATCTGGCCTTGATAAAGCCATCTGGTGAGACATGAGAAATTGTTTGCCCAAAAGCCATGAATTAAAAAAACATTCCTTTTGGAGCCAGCAGTTCCTACCCCATTGGCCAGTGTTGCTCCAGATGGGATTTCAGCCCCTGCCCAACCTTCCACAAGCATTTCCTTTATTGTCATAGGTAAAATCTGGTACCGCTAAAGGCAGAACTCTCTCAGTGCCACTGCAGGCTCATCCTCTGTAGGTCAGCTTTGTGTGGAAGGCACACCAAGCCAGTTGGAAAAGTGGCTGCTCAAAGGAACCAGAGCTGTGCCTAAAACTTAGACTGGAAGCATTTATTTTCCATATTCGCTGCCTCACACTCATGGATCATGTAAATAATAACGTAAGTAATACCAAAAAAAAAATAAAACTCCTCAGAAGTCTGTGTGGTTTGCACTTTCTGTGTCCAGGAAGACTTCAGTTCTAGCTCAGAAATCCAGAAGTTCCCAGAAGTTCCTTCTGAAGTGAGCAGAAGGGATTTGAGGGAAGAGAACATGTGAATGCAAACCACTGACATGGTAAGATATGATCAAAGGGTAATTTTCAATGTCTGTTTGAATTAAGAAATGAATTCATTGCATACTGAAAAAGTGGTGACCAGCACTGTGGTGTTTGGAGTAAGCTACTGATTAAATTATGGATTTTTTTCTTGTTTAAGATGTACTCTGAGTTATTAATTATACCACTACTAAAATGAATTACTGTGTCCTTACTCTCTTTTTACTGCACTTGTGACACCTCTTCCAGTAATAGCTGATAACTTTGCTTTTGTCTCTCCTCTGTGACATCAGCCTTGCATTTTCAGAGGCATAAAGCAATAAGACTTGTTGACTGGGGGCTTCTGTAGTGAATGGGCTATTAAGAATGAGCAGGACTTCAAGTGGCTGGTAAAAGTGCTTTCAGTAAAAGAGCAAGACATTAGTGTAATTTGATAGATTTGCTTCAACAAACCCTCTTGGTTTCTGCCTTGTCTTATCAGCATCTTGCAGAGATGTGTATATTTAAAGTTAACCTCCCACAGTGTATTGTAAAGGTTTATAGAGAGAAAGGGCATCCCCCGTGCAAGAACACAAAGGAAAATATTTCCAGCTTCTCAGCCTTGAAAGCAGTGAACGTGCAAGACCATCTGAAGTTTCAAAGTGTTGCACAGGACCTGCTCCATCTTATGTGTGACCTTCATTCTGCAAGCGCAGCAAACGCCTCTCAAACATCACGACCATTATGATGGTTCCTTTGGCTTGCAGAAATCAAGCATAACTAAGTCTTTTCAGGAGTAGGATTTTACGGTCTTGCAGAATACTTTGCCTTCTTATTTGATGATCAGAGGTGACTGTACAGCATCCCTGGTGGAAAGCACTGTTAGAAATGCACCTGGCTGTTTGAAACAGTTTTTGGTGTGACTGGCATTGTCCCTCTTCTTCAATGACTGTTGAGCACACATAAATTAATACTGTCCCCTTTTCTTCCCCTCATGTAATTTTTTAATCTGTATTTCAATGGATAGATTGGCAAGTGAAGGCTGCTAAAACTGCACAGCCTGACAGAGAACAGTCACTTACTGAAGCAGACTACTTTTGCTTCAATTCTTGATTAATTACTATATTGAGCAAGGTTAATCTATCAAGCTTAGGTTTAATACAGTTGTAAAGTTTTATAATTTAAAGTCCAGTTATGTCACCCTAGAACACTCCGAGTTGTAATTACCGGTTGTCAATTGCAACAAGTATGTTCATGTGATTAAGAACGGAGATATATTTCCAAAGGCAATAAAACCATTGTTGCTGTAATTTCAGATTATTGGGTGTATTAAAGAAGCCCAACACATAAAGCTGTTAAATGCAAATAAGCACCACAGAAATGAAACGATGTCTGTGGGCCAAGTTGATCCCGTGCCAAGAAAGTGCCTCTTTTTTTTCACTTTATGTGATTTCCAGGTAAACGTTGATGAAATAATCAATGGGAAAAAGCTTCTCTAAAAAGCTAAACTCTTAGTACCATGCTATCATGGAAATAGCAGCCTCTGAAGCTTGGCCTTTCAACATTAAAGGTCAATAAAGCAAATTTTAAAGCTTCATTTTATTTTCTGTGCTTTTTCATAACCAAAGAATTCTTTCATGTTTTCCTTTTCAAATGGCAAACTTCACACAATCTGTCTGTATAGCAAATTAAACCTGCTCTGCTTTGTTAGATTTAGCTCAAATGAGACAAACTACCATAAATGCTACTTTTGTAATGCACTTACTACACTGAATTTTCCATTTGGATGTACAAACAGCATGCATGTTACCTTGTTCAACAAGGGATCTTCTGCTTTGGAATCTGTCTGCTGGCCAGGCTTCATTGTACCTTCACAGCCATGTGAAAATATGGGTAAGTCTTAGAAAATTACAAAGGAAGATGATCATTAAGTTGATAAAGTAAAATCTCTTCCATTCTTTCAGCAGACACATTGTGAAATTACTGGTCTGGATGTCAAAGATCCAATGCTGAAGCTTGAAATGTGCATTATGTGCTGAAGGAGATGTTCAGACACAGTTTCCATAGCTGGAGAACACAACCTGAGGTGTATCAACACCCTGATTCTACAGCTGATCACATGCACTTGAACTTGCAAGAACACATGTCACATTTTCATCCAGATCAAGCTTTGATCTTTGAGCTTCACTTTAAGGAGCTACTTGACTTTATTGCCCACCTAGATGGGAAAACACTCAATACATTAAAATAAATGTTACTGTGTTGCATAGCAAGTGTTAAAATAAGGGTTAAATAGTAAATATTATATTGTATAATAAATAAAATTATCAACCAGTATCTGTTATCATCTAGGAGTACCACCAATCACAACTTAAAAATACCATAATGTATTTCAAGTATAGAACCTATTTAAAAGAGCCCCCCACTTTCTCAGATGCACAAATGTAGAACTGATCCCTTCATGGAAGCCAACTAAATTTCATGCATTTGCCTAAATTTATATTTGATTTATTACTTAAATGATTTAATAAATTGTTCCACCAGTGTTGTCTCAGCTATGCTGTCAACTTACAATTCAGCAGATTCAACTTTCAGTTCAGATTCTTCACTATACCTCAGGTTCATAAAAGTTCATTGAATACTAGTTGTCCATTACTCATCCTGGATCACCTTGAAATCCTAGAATCAGAGCTGAAGTTGAGGCATATTTTAATTTGGGAGACATATTTCTTAGTCATAAGGGTTCCTTGTCTTCTGTAAGGTTTTCTGAAATTTGACAGGTTTGAAGAGTCACACTTTTCTTCTCGGAAACATAATTTAGATATATAAGAGTTTCAGTTAAATCCTCAGAAATTATAAGGTCTTCAAATCAGAATATAGTTTATCTGTAATACCAGACAAATTTTTAAAATAAAGTATTAGAGAGATGTGGAGGAATAAAGAGAGTGATAGTCAAATTATCAGGTTAACTTAACATCTCATATTTCAAAAAAAGCCCAAACTTTACTGCAGGGATCTTAAGGAAACATCAGTTAAAATACTTTCTGTGAGTGAATATCAAAGAAGAACTAAAGAGAATCCCACAGAATTGCTGTGGCATTTACATGGGGTCAAGAAATGTTCTCAGAATAAAAGATCATTGCAGCAGAGCAGATCAAACAGAGCAGCTGTCAGATAATGCACTCTGCTAAGGAGCAGCTACAGCTTTTGTGCACATTAGGTATAAAAAAGAAGTGGACTTTTGTGGGTATATTTTATTTCTTTAGTTTTGCCTTAGCAAACATGAGATTTCATTTTGCTTTGTTTTCTGTTTTTTAACTTCACACTTGGCCATAGGTCAGAGTGATACAACTGGGACAAGTTTACTTGTAGAGAAGTAAAAGAAATCTGTTATGGAAGCAGAAAGAAATAATTGGAAAAATATTAATTTAGTCATCTGATTAATTTTTAATTGAATTCAATCAAATATCTTTGCAAAATTCAAATCAAGAGATTTGCTACTTTGGCAAGAAATGGAAGTTAACAATTGAAATAAACACAATATCTAGCCCTCCAAAAAATCACTAAAGTGGTAAAAAAGAATACTACAAATATTAAAGAATGATATAAATTTGCACATGACTGTAGATCAGTTCTCTTCAGCAGTTTGAATATTGCTAGCCTTAGAGCCAGATAAATATGAACTGTGCAAAAATATAGTTTTGCAGCAAGAAAAAATATATCTATCTACATAAGGACAACTGAAATATAGCCCTTCAGGGGTTTTTTGTATACACTGGATATATTCAACCCTGTCTGAGGTACCTGGTGGCTCTTGATTGCAATACATGGAGTGTACATTATCATATTTAAGGCTGTATTCTGATGGACAAGAAACTGATCCACATGAGGTTATGAATACTGACCTTTATCATGTGGATTACATGCTTCAGTTCATTCATTTAGAGATTGGCTTTTAAAGAATAATCCTTTGAAATCAATGAAAATTAGATATAGAAACATCTTTTATAAAACCAGCAGCATCCAGTCTGTGATCCTGCATGCAGCATCCGGCTGAGCATCTTCGTTTTGATGCCCATGGTCAAGATGAGGCCCCAGATCACCAAATGCAGTCTTAAATAATTTTCTTCTTCTCTCTAGAGAGGAGTCCTTTCATGGAGATGTGATTTATGAAGCTGTTTGAAACAGTCACAAAAGTTTTCTTAGAATCTGTCCTTGCCTGGGCTACTGTCAGTCCCTGCTGACACATAACTCTGCATAATTCATTCCTATTTCCCTCACACACCTTGCAAGCTATTTGAACCATCTGAAGCTATTGCAACAATTTTTAGTTTATGCTCAGCTTGATAGCTAATTGTTTTAATGTATTTTTTTGTGTACGAGGTGTAGGAAAGTACCTAACACAACATTTCACTTTTATATCATAAGCAATAAAATTAGACCCAAACAATGCTCAAACTCTGAACTAAAGGAGAAAAAAACAGTTAAGTGCTATTCTTATCCTGACTTATTTAACATATTGTAATTTGTAGCAAATATTTAAAATCTTACTCTTGATTTAAGTTGCTTATATCTGAATTTATAAGGTGTCCTACAAAGCTGGTGAGATGTGACTCAAGATTAGATAAGTAAGTTACAGCTCATAAACAGAAAACAACATGAGTTTAAAACTATCCAAAAAGTGGGTTAGATAAAAATTACAATTATGATGTTTGTTATAAATTTCACAATTAAAAAAAAAATTGCAATATACCCACCAAAAAGACCATGGAAAACTTAGTCTGGTTTTGAGTCCTTTAAAGCACTATAACATCACATAACAGGTTCCACTTTTCTCCTACATGGAAAAACAGGGTCTGATGGGGTGTGTTTCCATGCACAGAAATTCACACAACTCCATCAGTCACAGTTGTATTAATCATCTCTAATTCCTTGAAAAGGGACAAGCTAATTACTTGTGCTAGTTCAGTATATAGAAACAAGGCTGAAATTTGTGGTGAGAATTCATAGCAAGTGTTTAAAAGCATCAAACATATTGCAGATTGAAGTCACTGCCTGTATTTCTGTCTCTGGAATTATTGCAAAATACTATTTCCTGAGCTCAGAGGTTTTGCTTTACAGATAGTTTATTCAGAAGACTGAACACTATTTCACAGTAATTTTCTTCTAGGTTTGAGGAGGTAATGTAAACAGCACCGAATTTGTAATTATTTTTTAACTTGGTATTGGAGCAAAAGATGTAAAAAAAAGAGATTGTGCTTATTTCATTGTTAGAAAGCTGTTGTAGTATGGTCCTGTCACTTTTAATTCCTTTAATTAAGTTATGCATTGCCCCCCTTTCTCCAGTCTCAGAGCACTGCCTGTAATGTATCAGCCACTCACTGATTTACAGGCTTGGTCAATTGGTAATTAATCCTTGACCCAGACATTAAACAGCCATGAGGGCACTCCATGGTTCAGTGAAGTTCCTGCCAAGTTTTCTGTGCCATTATTGATGAACATATTAATTAATAATAATGAACATATTAATGAACACATACCAAAAGGTCTCTGCAGAAAACCCTGAGAGTGGCAAATGTCAGCATCTGGTGAGATTTTATAGCCAATTTATAAAGTTGTGTGCTACAAATGAAATGCTGACATATTTTAAACTATAAGGAATTAACAACTGAAATAGTAACAGTTTATAGAAAAAATGATTTTATATCATTACAGAATCTCTCATGTTTGCTGTTGCCCCTACGATGGAAGGTTCAGCAGCCCAATTCCTTGCATGGAGCACTAGATGGAGATACAGACTCACACAAAGCTTCCTGACAGACTTTTCTCTCTGCTGAGCCCGTCACTGCCAGAGAACAAGGTTTCTTTTCGTGTGTTCAGTTTATTACAGATTGCAGTGTTACAATTCTTTGGCTTTATTTTTTTTTAGTTATCATTAAAAAAAAAAAAAAAAAGGTCAAAATTATTCATGCTTTGAGTAGCCAGTGGGTTTCCCTGAATTTCTTTCACACACCTGTACGTAAATGCAAATCCCAAAACTCCAGGCAAACTATAAACAAAGTATCAGAATTTTACTTCCAGGCTTGCATATGTGAAATTTATTTAGCAACAGTAACTCTGATTGTGTATTTACTTGGCCCATAAGAAAAATCCCTGCTCCTGCTTTGTAATTGAGTGTTCCTTTGAAATTCCTGGAAATAAACAAAACAAACAACAACAACCAAAAAAATCCATACCTGCTAGTTTATTTTCCCATCACAAAGTCTATATATTGATCAAACCACGGTGTATTTAATTGTCCTTACCACAGAACAGCCTCCCAGTTAGCAGCTGGACAGAGTTCTCACATGCCAATCAGGAACAGGGAAGGATATCACACCTCCCATCACTTTTTTTTTTTTTTTTTT
>VXAC01006831.1:35594-44694 GCA_013399225.1 Rhipidura dahli | reverse complement strand
AAAAAGAGAAAAATATTTAGCCTATACTGTTTATTATACTAATATTCAAAGCTCTCCAATTCAGACCTAATAAATGGCTTTTAAAATTTATCCTCCCAGCTCAGGCTCAGACTGCATTGCTGAAACATCTCATTCCAGCCCCTGAAAATCTAATGCACTGATCTAATGCTCTGTGGTTGACCTATTACAGATGATTATAAATTATACAAGTCCTTGTGTTGCTATAATTTTCTAGAGATTGCTTCTTAAAGGCAGAAGGTGCAAAAAAAAAAATAGCAAAAAAAGTGTAAATTACCATTTCTTCTCTCTGTGCTGGATTTAGCTCAGTTGGAAATACAAATTTGGAGCCATAACCACTGCAAACCATTTATTTACTATCTTATTAGAAATTTACACCATGAGGAAGCAGAAGCAAGTTTAGATCTTTAATATAAAATTTCAAGAGGGGGTGGATCCTGTGCTGCCCACTCTTGGGGGCTTTGACAGTTTTTCTGCAAGTCTGTATTCCAGTTTACATATAAAATTATTCCAATTTGATATGAAACCAGGAAAAATATTCTCTTCCTTTAAAAAGATGACAAATTCATTAAGCATTATGAGATACCATTATATGACAGCAATGTCACGCCAATATGCAGTTCAGAAAAATAATAAAACCTACAAAATTTGTATTCTGAATTGTTAGTTACTTATTTTGGTTGGGTAAATTATTTGCAGGTTTAGAATGTGTTTGAAAATTAATAGTGATGTTCTTTTGTGTCATTTTATGCAGTTCCAGAGACCAAAGGAGCCTCAGGAATTAATTGCAGCCTTCTAATAAACACAATGATGTAATGACGTATTTAACATTACTGGTTTTTGTTTGATTCCAAATAAATTGCCGATTTTTTTTTTTTTCTGCTGTGATACTAAAACAATTACCATTCTGAAAAAGGATAATTAATCTGCCATTTTTTTCACATTAGATCATATATCTCTAAAGAGTGCCCACAGATTTTGATGGTCTTCAGCTGCTGTGTATTTCTTTTTCATTTTTTTTCCCTGGTGCTGCACCGCCCCGTCAGTGCTGACATTTAAATGAGTGAGTATTCAACACAAATGTGATCGTTTGTGTGGCATCCAACGTGGCACCACACTGAGATGATTGCTTCTGGGAGCCATCCATGGGTTCCCGAATAGAGGGGAAAAGCCAGGCAAAATTTTATCAATTTACATTTTTCTGTGATTAATTTTTATGCAAATGAGGGCCCAACCGTGCTCCCATCTCACCTGAATCATGCGGATCATCAAAGACAAATTGAGCATCACTTATTTAAAAAATAGGCTTTAAACTACTCTACAGCTGTGTTGGAAAATGCTAAGAGCGGGGCATGAACTTTTCTAATGTAACAGGAATAGATAAGAAAATGCTTCTCTTTGCATTTTTGTCCACACTGTGATAAACATGAGTCTTAAACAAATCCTAAAAATTGTCTTTGTTTTATATTCCTTATGCCCTTGTAAACATTTGACTATGGGAATGCTACATGAGGGGATTCTTCCAATTTCAGAATGAAAATAAATAGTCTTGCAAAAATACATTGCTTAGTGATGAAAAAAAATTACATTGGTTAGCATGCTCAAAGTACAGATTTTATTTACGTTTTTAGATACAATTCAAGAAATCATCTGGTGGTGTACTGCAGTGGTAAGGGCCTTACATAAACAATCCTTTATTGTTAAAGCTGTTAAGACACACAAATAGGGAAGTTCTGGTTACAAATGAACATGTTCTGCCTAATTGTACATATCTGTGTATATGTATCTATAGATGGAAATTGCATAAAATTGAGTATATAGAATTCGTTAAACAACAGGGTTTGAAAAGAAATTTAGGATGGGTAGGTTGCACTGATGGGCATTTTATAATTATCAATACTAAGATTGAAATGTGTCAGTGTGATGAGGTATTCTTATTTACTTTTTTAAAAATTGTATTTCTTTGAGGAAGGGGACAAAAGTGTTTCTTTGTGGCATTAAGGAATAAGGAAATACTGTCAGCCACAACTGTAATTTTGAAAGCTGTAAGAGAGCTAACACTCAGGAATATGAACATTTTGCCTCTAATTTTCACTTGAAATTTGTATCCAGGTGTAAGAGCATGTTCTCACGGAAAGCATTCTCTTCTAAAGAAGCTGAATTTTGAAAAGGCAGTTTTCACAGAGCTGTGTTCTGAAAATTGTATACCTAATGTCAGTTCAGAGAGTCATTTTACAAGTCTTTCCACAAATCCGTATCCCTAAAGCTAATCTCAGAGGAGTAAATGTGATGTGTAATGGAGAAAAGACAGCCTTTATCAGTTGGGGTTGGAAAAGCAGAGGCGCGAGCACCGGCTGATCTCGTGGCATCAGAGCAAAGATGTCCCCTTATGAGTTACACACCTTAAAGCTGTGATTGTCCAGGTTTGATTAACCCACAGCTTTTATTAATTATTATATTTTATTATTACTTTTCATTAAGCTGCACAGCTGAATGTGTATTATTGCAAACCCAAATAGAGTATGTGTTTGCAGACACAACCAGTTTCATGCTCAGCCCTTCCCCTGGAATCCTGCAAGTCCCAGGTCACCAGTTAGACCACAACATGACAGACCACAGCTGCAGCAAAGCCAGAAAGGACCCCCACACTGCTGTCAACAAACCCAGACCTCTGTCTGGTCTCCAGCCTGCAGCCCCTAAATATCTCAGACAGATGTGACCTGTTGGGTTTGATGTCTATAAATTCATTCCTTGTCCCCCTCAGTTATGATTTTTGAGAACAACTGTACTGGGGCAAGTTTGATCAACAGCTTGATCACATAAATGATACAATTCCTCTATTCAGAAAAAAAAAAAAATTGAAACCTGAAGTTTGAGGAGTGAAGACAGTTAATTATGAAAATAAAACCAAACCTGAAATTTCCCTGAAAATAATGATGTTGAATAAAATCAATTTATAAAGAGAGAAAAATGTGTTTAAAATATTACTAGATCAATTGTCTTATTTAGATTCCTCCTAAATTGAACAGAGTTTAAAATAGTTACCATTCCCTGTATTTCTACAAGTTTTGGCATCTTCTGTAGCAAACACCCTCTATGATTGCATTAATACAGAAATACAATAAGAGATCTTTCAAGCCCTCCTTCTCTCTGTGACAGGTTTCTATATATTACTCTGTCACAGATATCCATATAATTTCCTATAAGCTGTAGTCATCATGCCCTACTGGAATAGTTCTGCTCTTATAATAAGGAATATATAAAAAAACTACTGTGTAAGAGCTGACAATGAGCATTCTGAATCAGCTGAAAGTGTTGAAAGTGATATCCTGGTGTTTAATTCCAAATACTTACCACAATAATCTTACAGGATAGGAGAGGCATAAAGAGATTATTTTATGAGCCATGGGCTCATCTCAACTGAGGGTGGAAAATATCAGTGGTTTAATAGCACGTGGTCACACAGGACACGTTTTAGGGCAAGGAATGGATGATTTAGAAAGCACAATGTATGTGTTTTCTCACAAAGACCATGAGCTGGTACTTCCCCTGCCATATGAAGGCAAAGAGTGCTAAAACCAACCAAAAATTAGCATCTGTAAAAAATAAATGCCTGTATTTGCAGTTACAATAAAATGCAGAGAACAAGAGGAGGCAAAAATCTTGTCAGACTAATGATTTCAGCCTTAACAAGAAGTACATGTGTGTCCCTTAAACTGAAAATTTAAAAAAAGCAAGACACATATGTAAAAAAGATATTATAAAAGGCATTATACATACATATATATCTATATTAGATATATAGATATAGATATAGATACAGATACAGATATAGATATAGATATAGATATAGATATAGATATAGATATAGATATAGATATAGATATAGATATAGATATGGATATGGATATAGATATGGATATATAAACTCCCATATACATCATTCCTATACAAATGCATTGGCTCACAAGGTCCCTTTTCCAGCAATCTAGGGAGCAGACAAGGAACTGCTAAAAGGTTCTTTAAGGCACCCCCAGAGCTTCCAGATGAGGTGATTTCAATGTGCTCAGCTGCAGCCTAAAGTCAGTTCCCCCTCTAAGGTGGCTCGTCCCTCACAGTGACAAACTGGCCCCCTTGTCTCAATGATGCTCTCAGCTGCAAAATGGACATGAGGGGGTGGCTGGAGTCCAGCTTTGAAAAAGACATGAATTTTCTAAAAGTGCAAGGCAGAGCAATTACTAAAAGTAACGAAAAAGAGGAAAGGAAGAGGAAATGATCAAGCCTATGCTGATGCTGTGACACATCTCTCCTTCCAGAAGTCAGGTGGCAAGTTGCTCCATTTTTGCTGCTGAGGTACCAACCTTTGGCATTGGGCCCATGTTCTGAAACCACAATGCTCAGAGGGAAACACTGCATGGAAGGCAACAACAGACTTTGCTTTCTGGGTATGAGCGTAGTGACCCAGAAGCAGAGAATTGAACTTAAATGTCCTTAAAATATCTTTTACTGTGGTGGATGCACAGAAAAGTGTATTTTACTGAGGTTTCATGTGCAGAAAATAAAAGTGGGTATCACAAAATGGAAAGATGTTGAAACCAAGGTACAGTGTTTGTTGGAAAAAAAAGCAGAAATAATTTGGAAATGGAATGGTATAAATCAGGACAAAAAAAAATATTTGCATGTAATTCTCAGTGAGGTATATATTTGGTTACCCTATTTCTCCTTTTACATATTTTCCTGAACCCTGCTCCTGTTACCTGGAATCTTAAATGTTTATTTTCATGGAGTTGCTAATATTTGTCAGATATTGTATATTCAGATATTACCATAGGCTCAGCCAAGCAAGTGACATGAAAATAATGAGAGATGGCTGCTGCTGACAGAGCATACTTGTTGAAGTTCTTTTGTACTGCTCAAATGACTTTTTCTGTTTGGTACCCACATTGCAAAAATACGAAAGAAATCATCCTGCTTTCATTCATCATTTCTAATGAGCTGGAGGAGAGTTTACTTTGAAACATTCTACATCTCCATAAATTAAATCAGATATGTTTAGTTTCAAAGGAAGAGCTCAAAGATTGAGCAAGCTATATGGCTTGGCTCACAGGAATGTTGTGGCAGGACACCTGGCAAGGGGATCTGTGAGGGACCCAGCACTGCTCTGACTCCACAGGGTACCTTCAATCTCACTGGCACAGCACTGGATTCCCACCTTTGGGCATTGTTAATATTCCTGCAGTGCCCAGCTGAAGCAAAGAGACACACAGAGCCCATTCCTCTGTCCTTACACAGCTTACAGCTTGCACCTTGTGTGTGAGGACGCTGTGTAAACACTGCTGGGGAGCAGAGCAGAGGGAACGTGAATGCTGAAAACAAAACTTACGTTGGTAGCCTCTGTTTCTGTAACAAGATAATTTACATGTTGTCTCTATTATCTTGTTAGGGCAGTAACATATCCTGAACTCCCTGAAATTTATGGAGATCTGGTTTTGAAGGATTCCCAAATGGATGCAGCAGGGAGCACGTTGCAAAGACCAGGACACACCCTACCATAAGCTAAAGTATGATTTTCTGATATATCTAGAACACAGTTCAGATTCTTTAGTTACCTGCACTTGATGTGAACTGATCTTTGCATTCCTGATGCGGTGCTTCCACAGCTCCCTCTGTGATGGTGTTTTGTTGAGTTCTCTGGATTCTGCAAATGCAGACTTGCAGTTCGAGCTCAAAAGGACGCTGTTTAACATATGTCATTATTCATCACCTTCCTTACCTTCTGTTAGAATGGCATTATTTTAAAGGACAACAGAGTATTCTTTTCCCACCCAAGATGTGTCCAGAGAAGGACAACGAGGCCCATGAAATGTCTAGAAAACAAGTCCTGTGAGGAGAGGCTGAGGGAGCAGGATTTTTTAGTCTGGAGAAGAGGAGGCTCAGGGGGACCATGGCACTCTCTACAGCTGCCTGACAGGTCTCTCTCCTGCTGTGCCTGCAGTGAGAGGATCCGAGGAAAGGACCTTAGGCTGAGACAGGGGAGATTCAGATTGGGAATGAGAACGAAGGTGTCACTGTCAGGGTGGAGAGGCATTGGGACAGGTTGCCCAGGGAGGTGGGAGAGTGTCCACCCCAGAGGTGTTCAGGAGGTGTCTGGACCTGGTGTTGGACGATGTGGTTTCGGGTGGCAGTGATGGTTGGACTGGATAATCCTGAAGATCTCTTCCAACCTTGATGATTCTGTGGTTCTATGAATGATATCACACCAAAAGGGAATAGGCACAAGAATGAAAAAGAGAGGCAGAAGGTTACAGGAGAATTTTTTTACTGATGATACATTTGTTGATAACTGAGAAGAAATAGCTTATTCTTCATTTCTTTACAATTTTCTTTAAAGAAATC
This sequence comes from Rhipidura dahli, assembly GCA_013399225.1. NCBI lineage: Eukaryota > Metazoa > Chordata > Aves > Passeriformes > Rhipiduridae > Rhipidura > Rhipidura dahli. The sequence continues at coordinate 38,280 of VXAC01006831.1, read as the reverse complement.
ACAGAATGAGAGAATGTCTGAGGTTGGAAGGGACCTCTGGATGTCATCTTGTCCAACTCCCCTGCTCAAGCACCTGCTATTCAGGATTGTGTCCAGATGACTTCAGGATATATCCAAGGATGGAGAATCCAAGTTAAGAAATATGGACTTTGTTTCTTGCTCGCCTTTGACGAATCATTTAAAATATCTTTGCTTCAGATTTCCCCTCTGTAAAAACAAAGTACTACCTTAATTTTTAAAGTCCTCTGCAATTGTAGAGAGAAAAGTTCTGTTGAAAGCTAAATATTACAGTCAAAATATCAGGAAGATAAAATTAATATTCATAATATGACAGAAATATTTTCTTTGCCATGAAGGAGACAGATAAGATATAATAAGATATATATTTAAGATATAAGTAGCAGAGAGCTCTGTGCCTATATTTAAAAATTGAGTGATACTAAGAAGCAATGTCAGAGGAAGTAGACATATATGTTTTTTCTGAATATTTACTTCTAACTATAGCTCATATTTCATCATTTTGCCAGAAATTACATATTGTAAAGTATTGGTGCAATAGATCTCCAAGGAAAGTCACATTGAGGGGGGAAAAAAAAGTGGGAGAATCATTTAATTAGTCCAGAGTGAACCACACCAAACTGAGTTTTAATATTTCCTCTTTTTCTATTTAGCAAACCTAAGGGATGACCCTGCTGCTGACACAGCACCATTGAAGAGTCAGCTGTCATGATGAATGGTTCAGAGTGTTACAAGAATTATACATGAATTGGGTTGGTTTTTAAATTGTTGATTGTTTATTTTCCCTGGGGTTTTTCTGTTGTTGTTATTTGGGTTTTTTAAAATATTATCTCCCTGTATTCATCTTCTGCTTTGTTTTGTCTCAGATATGCTTTTTCATTCTCTCTGATTTTTCAGTCTGTTATCTCTACCCTTCTTTTACTCAGTTCCTGCTAACTGATTTTAAGTTCAGGACAAACTTCTGAACCCGTTGTGGTTGAGCTTCTTGGAAATAAGTTATTCCAGAGGCAAGATCCAGAGAGGCAAATGTACCTATTGGAGCCCGGCTGTTTGGAATCTTATTTCTCTAGTCACAAACCACACCCTTCACACCACTCTGCTGCCAGTGCCACGAGTCAGAACACACTGAGAAGTCAGTACAGATTAAAACTCCCCCAAGTTTCCCACTGACTGAAGGTGAGTCTTGGCTCCCACGTGGCTAAGGCACCTCTTGGAAGCACTCCTTGAACTAAGGAACTTAGCAAACGTCACCCTAAAAGGAAAGCAAACTTTTTCATTTTATTATTCTTCTGTAATTAATTTAATCTGATACCTACATAGCACCGTCTAGAGAACTGTTTGTCTTCACAGCAGCACATCCAAACCCTCAATCACATCGAAATATTAAGTGAAAATGCTAACTCAGCTCAGCTCTCAAATACAAAAATTAACACTGGTTAATAAAGTTAGAGATGTTTTTATGACACTTTAATCTGAGGAGCTGATTTTTAAAATAATGCAGTTGCTCTGACATTATTATGCAAACCCAGTGGCATTTTGCTCATTCAAATAAGAATGAAAAAAGGAAAACTACCCAAATGATGGGTCATGTAGGATTACTCTGTAAAATGGAGGCAGTGTAGTATGGAAGAAATGTGATTTTTCTTTTTCATGTCATAAACCTCATTGCTGTTAATGATGAGGGTAAGGCTTTTGAAATTCTTATATTTAAGGACCACCATAGCAACACTTCCATCCGTCAAGTCCCATTGCTGATGGTGGTTGCTGCAGAAGAAATTCAGCTACAAGCAACTAGAGAATGATTTTCCTCCCCATAAAATTTGCTGCCATCTTTATTAGTGAGGGGTAGTCTACACGTTGGCTGATGATTTAGGTGTGTTACACCAACCTCCTGCTCACCTGTTTTATAAATGTTGAGATTTATCACAATGAACAGCTTTTTTCCTTGATAGATTTTTACATTAAAAAAATGGTGCTGCAAGAAATTCGAATCTATAGCAACAGATCAAATCCTTCTAATAATCCAAGGTTTATCACAAGCAACTCTGTTAATTGTGACACTGTATGAAATTCAAAATAAATCCCAGGGATACACATGAGTACTTTTTGACTTTATACAGCTGTTGTCTTAACACATTAAGAAGGCATTCAAATATTCAAAGCTGTCTTTTCTTCTAGTTAGTTTTTTTTTTTGTTTTTTTTTTAAGTTTGGTTCAAGAAGGCCTCTCTGAGTGGCATTCAGGGTTGAGAGCATGTGGTGGATGTTTGAAATATGCAAATTGTCAGACTTCTGGCAAAGCATACGTGGGGCAAAATAAATTGCCAGGGCAGGAGTCTAAGGAAGCATAATCACCAATTCTGTCTCATGAACGTGGGCTCCATCAGATGTAAGAGCAGAAATATTCAGATTTCATCTGGAGGTTAACTCTCCCAAAAATCTGTGTGGTTGGTGTAATTTGAAAGAAGGATATCAACACCTTATTCTCAGTAGCTAAAAAGCTATTTCCTCTTGAAGAAGAAGAATGACAAACACCAGCAAAATCTTTTGCAGTTTAAAAGCTCCTGTCTGTGCACATTACTCTTTCACAGAAAAATAAAAAATATATATATGTAAAAAAAAATCTCTGTTTTGCTCTGTACACAAGGCTGCAACTAATTACAAGAAGAG
>VXAC01006831.1:23094-30594 GCA_013399225.1 Rhipidura dahli | reverse complement strand
TCAACTGCTTTTGTTAGAAATTCGATTTACCTTGTCACTGCATTTGGTTGGGCACTTTTGGTTTTGTCTGCTGTTAAATTTGGTCTTTTTTTTTTTTTTTTTAAATATATACATTTGTAAGAGTTCTCCCTATTGAAACCACATGTCTTCTAGAAGAAATCTTCCTGCCAGTCAGACAGCACCTATTCAGGTATTTGTAATGACTCAGGTCCCCCTACTTCTTCAGGAAACACTCTGAAAGGAAAACCCAACATATCTAAGACAATGAACTGGACTGCATAAAGATGTTTCGGTTATGCAAGGTGCATCCCACCCTCCTGAGCCATACTTAGACCTCACAATTATTCCTGAAGAGAGAGAAGGACAGAAAAATTTGGGTTGGATTTTGTCGTGGCGTTCCTCCTTCGTTTCTTAGAGATCGAATGAGAAGCATCATCAGGAGCCTTCCCTGAGAGATCCTCAAAGCTGGACGGGGTCTCCATGAGGAGCCACTCTACAGGAAATAGCAGCATCTGCTTTGGGATGTGTCTGCTTTAGGAATTGTCTGCTTTAGGAATTGTCTTGGAGTGGATCAGACGAGCTCTACCCTCTTGCCCCATTTGCTCCCACTCGTTTCCAATGGAGTGGCACTTCTTTGCAATCTTGCCCTTGAAGAAGGCAAATCCCTACAGAGTCTCAGAACTCAGCGGTGTGGGGGACAGAAGAGAGAAGTGGGATTAAGAGTGGTTTTTTACCAGGCTTTGGTAGTGGTGTCAGTCAAGCTGCTGGATATTTATTGCAGCACAAAAAGCTATAGGTAAACCACAATCCTGTGATGCATGTCCTGCAGGTCAAACACGGATCTGCCTTGACTTCCTCGGGATTCTCTGGGACAAGGAAAAAGCCAGTCACATTACATATCCTATGGCCAATTCTTTTGGACAATATTTCCTGAGCTCAATTATTCATTCTTAAAAATATACCTAAATTATTCTCTTAAGATGTATATTGACTGAATCAGTATCCAGGAGCATGCTGGGGACAATCTCTCCCATATCCTGAGATTATTTGTTCACTGTTGTTTATTTCCCATTATTACCAGTAATTTACCCATCAAACAGCAGATAAATATAAGAATTAGCTTGAAATAAATATTATTTAAATTTTATAGAACTTAACAGGAAAAAAGTACAGGATTAAAACTATTTTCAACAACCTCCAAGAAGAGAAGTTCAAGGCTTTTGAGGGTTTAATAAATTAAGACTTGGTTTGTTGTTAAACATTATTTTTAACCACACTAAAATTTTTTTCTTGGTAATAACAGGTTTTGAACAAAATGCACTTATTTTTTCTTTTCTGCCTCTCATCAACTGTTATTTTGTTTCTCTTTTTCTCCCCAGCTGTTCATGTTATTACTTGCTTTATTTTTCCCGTTTCTCTTTTGATCTTCCCTCCCTCCAGGTGTTTCAAAGCTAGATTTTAACTATTCTATTTGTAGTAGATTTCTCTAGGGTTGTTTCAATTGTATTGCTAGGTTTTATGTACTTATTGTTGTTGTTTAAAATTAGAACAGTCTTATCAAATCATGATTATTCTTGTTGCAGTAATTTTTGAGTGGGTCGGATTTTTTATTTTTTTGTATAAATACACATTAGATTAAAGTGTGACTGAACACAGCTTCATTTTACAGTATAATATCTTTCTGTTTATTGATTACCACCTCAAGTAAACATACCATCAGCTCACCAAAATCAATATACAGTTGGAATTTATATTCGAGAAGAATTGTCTGGTCGCAAATAATTTTTCTCTCTCTGTGCATGTAAGTGGCCGACGATCTACAGCCTGGAAACCACATTCAAGTTAAGTGTCAGAATAAAAACTGCACAAGGTACCTGACAAAACCTCTTTCTATAAAACATGTTTCCTTCTGTAGCAGCAGGAAAATCCATTCAGTGACCAGCCCTAGTGGTCTAGCAGAGCTTCTGTTACTGGAACAGCTCCACAAGTGAAGTCAGACATGTACTACAATGAAACAACCTGCAATTGCTGTTAGAATTATAAAAATAACTGTTTTCCATGCCAAATGTACTCTCTCAGATACACCAATAACCAACTGTTTATGTAGAAATAATCTTGTTTTCTGTTATGCTTCCTTTGCATTTTGCCACATTCTTGTGATGACATATTCACTGAAGAACCACTAGAATTGAACATATTTCAGTGGTTAAAATATCATCTTAGAGTATTTTGACATCAGTGAGAACAACAGGCACAAATCTCTGCACCTAGTTTGACTCTTTGTATAGGTAGATTGAGGAGCTACACAGGGATGGAGAAAAAACTTGAGCCTCCTTACACTGATTTTATATTTGTATAAAATATAATTTCACCAAAGTAAAGGTGTAGCTGAGATTTAAGTTTGCTCTACATCTGTTGTTTTTATAGGCATTACCGAGAAAACTGATGAGCTTCCAGGACCGTAAAGGTTTATCAATATCAGCCTGGTAATTTCTTCATAAGGTTTTTCAGCTCTTTTTATTGAGTTCCTGTGCCAACACAGGAAATAAGAGTCTGTGAAAAGTTAGTCCCAAAAGTAGTCTTTAGTTGCAGTGCCTTAAATTGACTAAAGATACAACAGATACCTGCTGCAGCCAGGCTACAGGAGTCTTTCAAACTGGATTAAATGTGACGTGTCCACACACCAGTTCCACCCATCAACTCTTAGTGCAGAGGGATTCACACAGCCATAGAAACAGTAGGAAAAACAGTTTGCCTAAAAAACCCAGTTTCAGTAGAGGAATCCCCACTATTCTACCTGGGATTCAAAGCAAAATCAGATTACACGCTCGCTGTGTGCAATGCTCAATCTTTTCTCCTCTGCAAGCATTTATAAGGCACAGGGTATCCTTTACCAAAGAAGAGAACATGTAATGATAACATATTTATGAAACTTAAGTGGTTCAATTATTTTCATGCCAGCAGCTTTATGAGAGAGGTAGAAGTATGAAACTCCATGAAATGATATAACTCAGAGGAATTATTACAATGCTTGTGTATTACTACTAATTCCACCCTATTAGATGATACTATATCTTTCCATAATGAAGATTAAATGCAGCAGAAACCATATAATGGCAGAACTGCTGTAGATCAAATTGAGTCTACCATAAGAAAAATGATCACTGATCCCAAGACGTTATGGAATAGTAAACTTAAATTGTGCCGCTTTTCAAGTTTATGTGACTGTGATTATTTAATTTCCCTTTGTGCATGCTCAAGTATAGCTGTTATACGACTACACATGAGAGAACGTGAAATTAATTTGTCTGTATAAGATCAGTGACTGTACAAATTCTTATGAAAACTAACATGCCATGACAATAGTAATTTTGATAAAATTACAGCAAGAACTGCAATTCTCTGCCATCTGGCTGTCTCATCATAACTACTTTGATGTGCTTTTTATTACTTATTTACTTACTTCAACTACTTTAGCAGTTGTTTCAGAGCTTAGAAATGTTAACTGCAGAACAATGTTAAAGAAACAGCATTGCCAAAGCTTAACATTAATTCCTTACAGAAGTCAAAAACAATCTACAATCATCTTTAATTAAAGCCCTAAAAATAATAGATCCACTCTATAATAGATCTAATTTATGAAGCAGACACATTTTCTATTTCATATTTTAAAATTCAAATATATATCAGTTTTCAGACTAGTCTGATTAGTTTATTCAAAAGTCTGAATGAACTGACAGACCCCTTTCATTTTCCTAAATAAAACCTTTCCATTGCTTTTGGAATTGAGTTACAAAAATACTTAATATATGAACACAATTAACAGACTAAAAGAAAAGTGTATCTAGGTACATTTTTATAAATAAGGAACCTATTTACTTGAGGTCAGGGTATCAGTACTGTGCATTTCTAATTCAATCATATTTATTCCAAGGGAAATCATCTCTTTGGTGACTTCTTATGAATACTAACTAGCCACCATAATTTATTTCCTTTATAAGGGGTGGAGAAGGTCAAATACTGCCTTTATGTTACCACTGCAAATTTGTTTGCTTGGTAAAAGTCCTGATCTGAAAACATAGGACTTTTGTAATTTTATGCTGTAATCTTTCAGATTCAGATTTCTGAGATAAACCCTCGCATGTCCAAAGTTCAAAGAATCTTTGCCTTTTTTCCAGGAGGTATGGATATTTTCCATATCCCCCAGAGAACTATTAGATCATAGTATGCAGTGTGGTTCCAAATGTGTGCACACGGGGCATCATCCACTACATGATAATTCAGCGCATGTGGATTTTAGAGAAATGTTGAACTTCTGAAGCCCAAAGCTAAAAAAAAGATGTTACAGTGTACACAACTACCCAGAGTCACACCATGTGCCTGAGAGGGATATCCCAATGCTCCTTGAGCTCTGGTGGGCTTGGGGCCATGACCACTTCCCTGAGGAGCCAGTTCTGGGCTGTGAGGGGTGAAATCTGCCCCCACAAAAGCCACCTCGAGCTCACCCACCTCGGTCTGGTTTGGCTCTCACCCTTGAACCCTTAAAGTCCACTTCCACTTGGAAGGGGTGGCCAAACCCTCTCCTGGTGTAAAGTTGAGCTCACTGAATTAATGAGCTCAAGCTGTAGGACTTAATTCCGTGTTAGAGTTCAAATCTGTATCTTGGTGTCAGGGCAAGGAACTGGAGTGGTGGAACTCCCCTAACGATGCTGTATTCCACCTTCTGTGAGCTCTAAACTGGCAGGGAATGGAATTTAAAAAGGAAAAAGAAAAATACAACAAAACCACCAAACACAACAGATAGAGCTGCCATCAGAAACTCCTTGCAGATGGCGTAAAATAGCTTAACTACAATTCACTGGGAGCTAATTTCAGTCATTGCTAATACATGCTGGGTAGAAAATTAGTGTCAAACAACAAAATGGCATGATTTTTTAAAAGCATTTGGATTCAAATTTCAAATAATCTCTACTAACCAGCATTCAAGTTTCCAGATTCAAATCTCCCCCACAGAACTACACAGTACCAGCTATTCTTTTAACAAAAAATACAGAGGATGTTGAACATTACTGTTAGATTGTAATTATTGGAGCAGTGAAACATATGGCTATAGAATACAGTCAGATATTTCTGTAGTGACTGGACAGATACAGCATTTTGCTAATTGCTTGCTTATCTGAGTTGCTTTTCTCTGCTGAACAGACTGGAATGTTTCTGCACAGAGGTTTTCCTTTTATTCTGTATTTGATCCCTCCATAGATTTATTAGCAGAGCCCTGCCTGAATAGGCCATGATACCAAAATTATGGAGATAGAACATTATATTCAGATTTGTTTCTCTGGGTCTGTTTACTTTTTTTTGTAAAAAGCTTTTTTACTTTTAAATCCAAAGACTTAAAAATGAAAAGGCTATCAATTGCCCCATAAATGGGTATATCAGACAATCTGCAGATTTATCTTGCAGACAATAAAATAGATTCATTGCAAGAGTACTTTTCAAAAGCACCAGAGCTACTGCTTTGTTAACACCACTTATGAAGATTTAAGCCACACACCTGAATTATGTTTTATTGTGCTTTCAAAAGCCACAGTTTAATAACAAGTTGAAGCAGGAAGTCATGGAGGTAGTCTGGATATCTAAGGTGTTAAACCACAGGTTGCATCTGTATGGAATTAAGATTGCAATACTGTTAATTCTACAGGATTTCCAAAAGTTGAGAACTTTTTTTTTTTTTTTAACTAGAAGGTGAAGAATTTTTGGAAAGAATAATGGATTTATTTTTAAAAATGTGTAGGTACTAGTAAGAGTCAAGAAGTTTGTTGCATAAAACTGGAGATAGGTACTTGACATTAAAAAAAAAAAAAAGCCAACAAAAATTTTTGTCTTTTGTTACTGTAAAATTGGAGAGCTTTCTGATTTGCTTTGTACCAATTCACATTCCTGGACTTGACCTGTATTTATAACAGTCAGAATACATGACACATACAGAAAATAATGCTAAATGAAGGAGCCAGGTAAAGGAACTAACAACAATTTTATCTGTAAGATTTTAAGACCTTTTGAATATAATGCATTCTACATTAATCCTTAACACCAGTATTGTTATTCCAATTAAAAGAGCAGACTCAAGTCCATGGTTTAAGTAAAATCTCTATTGGGCTTTATGTTTTCTTCCAAGCAAACTGCAGAAGGATAAATACTTGTTAGTTAGAAAGCCAAAAATAAAATTATTTATAAAGTGAGTTTTTGCTATGAAAATAATAATTACATGGCAAAACCATTCAAACAGTTATGCTGGGACAAAACTATGACTTGGAAGATAATGGACAGAGCCAGCAGGGACTAAAATGCGCACCATTTCCTGGTCATTTATTCACTGGAAGATTTGAAAATCAGTTTATTCATGGGAGAAAAATAACCTATTGCCACCAGTCCTTGATCATAAAACACATAGAACTTTAAACTCTCAGGGCAGTATTGAAAGGAAATAAATGTGCATCTAATCAGCTTTGCCCTTCATAGCAGGTATCACTTTGGCAATCAGGAGCACACTGTGGATAGCAAAAATAATGGGAAGACAATATTCTGAGTGGGGGAAAAAAAAAAAGAGCCTACACACTTTGCAAAATACAGAGAAAGGCTGTAACCACAGGTGGCTATTTTTGCTGACCTAAAACAATTCCCTAAAACGGTGGCTGTGATGCAGCCAGAACACAAAGGGCATGTTTTCATTTTAACTTATGCATTCTTCTGGAATCCTGAGGTCTGAGTAAACTGCACCCTCCCAAATAACCCTTCAGGATGCAAAGGTAAGCTCACACTGACAGTCCACAAAGAGGGTGCATGAAATGACTGCCTCTTAGTACTGAAATCCCAAAGAACCATTTCTCTTTACATGTCTGTATCAGGAATTCAATTCACTTCCACTTGAGAGAAACCTGACAAAATGAAGCAACTTAGTGAACAGAATGGTAATTTTCATAAAATGCACAGTCAAACTGGTAAAGGCAAAATCATCTAAATTCTCCAATTTTTACTTTAATTTGAAATAAAATAATGTGAAATACAGTCATTGTGGGTTTCTTACAATAAGCCACATTTTACAGGTAGTAACACCAATAAGTAATGTATATGAATTTGCTGGCAATTCTGAGCTGCTTGTCTTTCATAGGATTTCTTATGGCTATTTACATTTTCACTCAGTGAAAATCAATTACCTTCCTGCAATAAGCCTCATTTGCTACCTTTGAGTATAATAGAAACACCATTAGGATGATGACATTACCCAAAAGAAGGGCACCACACAGTTGGTAGACATAAATTAAGGACCCTTTCACATATGCATTAGAAATACTGCTGTGACTGAAATATGCATAAAATCTGTATCTATTAGAGCTATTAGCGCGTGCCAGAGATGATTTTGAAGGAGGAGGAGGTGGGGGGGGGGATAGATTGTGATCTACTACTTCGACAAAATTATGTATTTCCTTTTTTTTTCCG
>VXAC01006831.1:0-23035 GCA_013399225.1 Rhipidura dahli | reverse complement strand
TTTTTTTTTTTTTTTTTTTTTTCCCGGGACGTGCCACTGATGCAATAAGCAGAGGCCCCCAGCTGAGCTGCATTTGGAAATGCCACTGAGCATGGCGTGCGCGCTTCACTTGGCTTCGCCGGAGCCGGGCTCTGTCGGAGGCGCAGCGAGAGCGGGGCGCGCCCGGCCGCTCCTCCTCCCGCCCTGACCTCCGCTGCTCCGCGGATGTACGCCTGGCTGCGGGCCGCGCTCATGTGGAAAACAGCTCCTGCAGATCAATTCATGGGATTTAGGGACATTTAACTTCCATCAGATGCCGCAGCATCCTTATTGATATGTGGGAGAGTAACTTATTACCGAGCGTTAATGGGACTAACGCAAAGGGGCTTTGTGTTTGCTTGGGGGGAAGAAACTAATTTAGAGATTCCTCCCTTGGAGTCTGTTAAGCAGAGGAAGCTACTTCTGAACGCAGTTATTTTTACCTGGGTTCTTATGAGCTTAAGCAAAACAAAATTATAACACAGTGTGATGAGGTATTATGTAGTAAAAGTGTAAAATGCAATTCCCTCCTTCCTACTTCCACACTCATCTGACATACCAATGAGCCCATTAGGAGCAAGGAAAATATTGGGATGCTGTTTCCCTTACAGAAGGATTGCTGGTCATCTTTGTTGTGTGGTCTTTAACATAAAAGCTTGTTTCTCTTGTAGACATATCAAAGACTATTTAGTTCTGCCAGTTCTCGGGAGAAAGGCGGGTTTTAAGGTTGCTCTCACAACTCCAAAGTCAGGATAATCTCAGCCCTACAGCAGGCATTCTGCTGAGACTGCTATGAATGTAGAGTTAAATCCACCAAACACCCAACATAAACGTGTGAAAACTTGCCTAATTACCAAAGACAGAAGTATTTAATATGCAGAAGGGTGATCCAGGACCTTTGACATTCCATAATGAAAAAACCACATTAGCCATACAACAGAAGTGGTAACCTGGGGCTCCTCTGCCTTATAAATTAGTCAGAAAAAGGTGCATGGGCAAAGGCAAATGAAGTGGAGAGGAACTAGATCTGAACACTGCTCTCTGCAGTTCCAAGTTTTTGAGCCTCCCTCTCCACTGCAGCTCTGCACCCTGACAGATCAGAGATGGTCCTACACAGGGTGCTTGGTGCTGAGCAAAGGGGCATCATCAAACAAAGTCTCCCTACAAACCACACATTAGTGCCTTTTGCTTAGCCAGCTGCACAAAGGTTTTACTATATTTGCAAAAGTCTGTGCTGAGAATCTTGCAAGGTAAAGCCCACAGATCAATAGTAGAGTTAGCAAGATTTTTCAGGTTGCTAATAGTGAAAAAAGGATTCTCCTAGAATCCAAGCTATTTATACTATTATTTTCATAAAGCTGCCGTTAAATCGTGACCACACTGGAATAAAATGAACATGGAATATTTCCTAGTTAATTTGTCTTCTAATTTATTTTTCTGTTAGGCACAAAAATTATATCCATAGATGTTTGCTACACATTGTTTCCAAATAAGCTTGACAGGAGTAAGATGTTACTGAGTTCTTAAGGAAAATGCAGCAAGGAACTAACCTTTCCTACTTTTTTTTTTTTTTTCCCTAGGGAAAAAAGACTAAAAGGATGAAAAAGTAATCTTCCATTGTCTACTTCCAGTGTTATCTATTTACATTGAAAATTCTGATTGGCAGAGGAATGCTCATATCTCTTTGGGCATTTCTATTGCTACAACATACAGTAGCAAATATGCAGAATGGATGTGCCTTCAGATTAATCAGTTAGACACTATACATTTCATAAGGATAAAGGTCATAACAGCTGAACAAATAATTTCCATCAGCATTTTAAATAAGATTATAGGATACATAGAGTTTTCATTCAATCTAGCTGGGCAGAATCAGTGCAAGGCATTGTGGCATTGCAGGAAATTACCTCTCTGAATGAAGAAAACACTACAGTGGAAAATACAGAAGTTCTTTAAATAAAAAGCAAACAAAACCCACCCACTTAAACATTAGATGCTTTTTCCATTATCTTGAGTAGATGTAATTCTAAAGACCTGTTTCTTTTTAAGGACACATTCAAGTGTTACATCTATTCAAACCCTAACTGAGCTTTTTTAACATATTTGATCTTTTCTTAAAGCATATCTGTAGAGTCCTTTAGAAAGGATATTTAAGCAAAATGTGAAAGGAATGTCTTCTCAAAAGTCAGTGTAAGAAATTATTATGAATGTGTAATTCCAATAAAATTTGCTACTTATTGCAAATTTATGGAGCTCAACCTTGAAATTACATAATCTAGCTTGTAATCATCATTTTTCTTGTGAAAATTTATGTGTATATTGGAAGCCAGGACCTGGTGAAATTGATGCCTTTCCTTCCCTGCTTCTCCTTCATCTCAACCTACCATTCCCTAAAGCAGGGGAGAATGAGTAAAAGTTCTGGCAGATTATGAGTTAAACATTCTAAGGAAATACTTGTTCTGTCACAAATATATTGCAGAGACCAAAATAAACATGCTTGATACTGAAATCAGGGAATAAGGCAGGAACAGCCCCAGGAATTCAATCTTCCCAAGGAATTTGGAAGAAGAAAATATGCCTTTTTTCATTCACCCTGATTTAAAGCTATTGGAAGTGTTTAAGTGTCTCGCATTATTTGAGTATTTAGTGTCACTTCCTGTTGAATGGGAGACAAAGAGAAGAGAAAATGGAGAGGGACTCATCCTTCTCCACGTCACTGCCACTTTTCAATTTCAGTCAGGAGCTGTGCCCAGCCCTTTGAGCCCGGCCAAGCTACCCCACAGAACAAAGGTAAAATGCAAAAGCAGTCTTGATGCAATCCTCCAGTGCTCCAGCAATGCTGGGATCCCCCAAGAACCAAATTCACCACCTTCACAACTGCTCTGCAGGACCAGACAAGTTCAGAGCACAAAGAAAAAGACTGAGGTCTCAGGGCTTAATTTTATAAGGATAACAATAAATTCCTGCCATGCCCATAGGTTGATGTAAAATGCCACCTACAACCTATGAAAAATGAATATATTTGAAAAATAAAACCATTGAAGTTAACTAAGGAAAATAAGGCTGAATGTGAATGCCAACCTTCAGCTCCTTTGTTTTACACAAGGGATTTTCACCTTTCTCATTTGCACTAAGAAAAATTCTACCCAGTGATTTATAAGACACCAGTGATAAGTTTAGACTAGATACTTTGATAACTTAAATGTTGCTTCTTTAACTGATGTTTTATTATTTTCCTAGCACTTTAGATGTGCTGGAGGATTCAGATTCCAGGAAATTGCCCTGATACGTCCTGTAAATCTGCAACTGCTCCACTTGACTGAAGTATTTCTCAACCCCAGCATCTCTGCAGTCTCTTTGAGAGGCACAAAATGGAAAGCAGTGCTTTCTGCAATGTCTCCCAGCTTCCCTTGCACACCTCTGCATATCACAGCCATCAGTTTTAGTTTAGCTAGATGGTGAAAATGCTTCTGCAATGTTTACCAAACTTTATTCTTATTAGACCCAATCTTCATACATAAAGAGGGAAAAAACCCCAAAAATGTATTCTTTGCTGAGGTTTATGCTTCTTTAGAATACTTCATTACTGTGTTTTCTACAGCTTTCATAACTTTTAACTCCTCTTGACTGCTGAAAATCCAGATATTGCAATAAAAGAAGGTCCCATGGTAGTCTCACCTGCACAGTGGATCAGTGCCAGGACAGCAGATCATAGTTTGGATATTTTTAGAAAAGAAGCATTGAACAGAAATGAAAACATCCCTATGCCACTAAATCCATGAGCAGAAGCAGTTCTGGTTGTTGCCACACGAAAAAGAATGTAGAGAAAAACTAGAAGTGTAAAGAGACACAACAAGAGGTGTGCAGTGCTTTCTTAAGAAACTGAGTATAATCCTTCAGTTTGGAATGAGAAGGCAGGGAGGAGGATGGCAGTGGATGAGCATGGAGAAGGGACTAAGAGATGACTGCCTGGCTGTTCACTGTGTATCTCAATTGAAGAAGTAGCAGTTCCTCAGGTGGAACAAGCTGTTACAGGTTTCAGAACAAAGAAAGGAACAAGTGCCTAATTAACCCATGGAATAACTTGACATATAACACTGCAGCTACTAAAGGATTGCAATTTTTGAACAAAGTCACAGTGGGCTTTTAAATTTCTGATGCTAATAAATGCTTGCAATGTTTCATTTCAACAAGATGAAGCAAATTGAAATATCTATGTTCCAGCACACACAACTGTGGTATTCCTTTGAAATATTTCTGTTGTGGGTTCACCATGCATTAAGCAAAACGTTTTTTTAAAAAATTTTTTAATGGACTGGAATAATCATAATTGTCACCACAAAGAGACACCACCACCCCCCTCGAAAATCCAAACACATTATCTTCATCTGCCTCAAAACATATGTATACACTGCAGTTCAAGACACTGCCATGGTACGGTTATCTCACATTCAGGGTACTAATAGGATGATGGTACTTGTTCCTGGGTCAGTGAACAAGCCAAAGCTGCCTAAAGTCAGACTCGAGCTTTGAGAGAAAAGAAAGAGGGGTTGGCCTTTTATTTTGGTTTTTTTTTTTTTTTAGTGTTTTTTAAGCAGAGGCAAATATAGAGAACTGGTTGGATGTTGCTGGTTCCAGCCCGTTTCATCTTTGCGTGTGCTCTGCTTTCCGCCCCAGCCCAGCTGTGCTGGTAATATTCCTGCCTTCAGGCCAGGAGGTCAGGGGTTGAAGGACAACATAAAAACTTAGGCTGTAATTCAGTGATGACACAGAGGCACAGTGCTCGTAGGGGAAGAGCAACCACACTGTCAAAGGTGTCTTCTTTGGATGAAACACTGAGCAGAGGTCCCTACTGGCAAAGTCAAATGAAAAAGGAATAAAAGCTCCACTGAGAAAAATGTGCTTTAAAAATGACTGCCACAGAGTTCAAAAAGAAAGCTGAAGTTCTGATAGTTTTCTTATTTAACTATTTTTTTTACATCCATCTTTCATTCTTTATGTAGGTTTGGCAAAATAAAATATTTCTATTTTATAATTCTATTAATTATCAACTCATATTAGTATAATTAGACTAAGAAATCTCTATCTTATTTAAATTGATGTGGCTTTGATTAATAAAGATTAAGGCATATAACTGAGTAAAAAGCAATTTCTATGGTTTTTTTGAAACAGATTACAATGGAGTCTTAGTTGTCCCATTTTAAAATTTTTCATTTACCATCTTCACGTTGGCAGTGGGTTATTACTGCCAAGTGTTTCTGCTGGTAATAAAATGAATTAACTATTTTCAAAGTGCATGAAAAATATTTTAAAAATTAAAATTATAAAAAAATATAAATATATATAAAAATAGGTAATTCAGTGAGCACTAAACAAAGAACAAAGCTTTATCTGAAAGCAAACAACCAGAATTATTTTGAAGCTCATAATGCTAAGCTGAAAGAAGAAAAAAGGGGTGAAACAAATTAAGCAGAAAATGTACCAGAGATCATTCTTGCCATATATTTTGCGAAAAACATACAATAGACAGAAGAAGGAGCAGCTCCTGACAGTTTGAGTGGAACTGCAATAGTTGGATGTAGAAGACAAAACATGAACAGGAAAAAAGTCAGAATAAAAATTAATCTGATCGCCAGAAGCAGTGAGAAACATGCCATTTACAGGGGATAACTTTTCTTAAACTTGAATCTGAATTTTCTGTTTCCTGCAAAGTTTGCAGACCTCTTCAGGTGCCTCACTGATATTTTAGAAATGCCCCACTGCTGCTGTCTTTAATGAGATATTTCAGGGGTTTTTATCAAGTGGAAAGAGTTCCAAATACATGAATAGAAGTTAAATCCTATTAAATGTTCCCATATAGACCAGAAAACTTTGGAAGTGAGTGACCAGATTTAAAAGTCTGGATTAGACGATTACAAATCCATAAATCCTTGCTTGCTTACGAAGGTGTGCGAGTCTGCAGAGGCACTTCTGGTAGAGACTTGCAAGATCTGGTCCCTGTGCTGTTGGCCTAGAAGTGCCAACACCCAGGGAATCAGCAGCTGGTTCTGCAGGATTCTGAGCACTTCCAGGGAGGCTTCTGGTTGTGGGTTTTTTTCTGATGGAGCCAACTCTGATGACAAATGTTTACAGGCTTGGCAGTTTATGTATGCACTTTCATCTGTACACTCAGAAATGCCAACACCTATATACACTTATTTATTTTGATAGCCAACTTTGTAAATGGGTGAATTCTTTAATACTGGGCTTTTGGAGTATTTTGTTTCCAAAAATACCACACTAAATTTTAAATAAGACTCCATACTCTAGCAATCAAATAAAAGTGCATCTGAAAGCACAGTTTAAATTCAATACATTTATAAACAGCTGTAATGATATTGGTCAACAACAACAATAACAACAAAAGGAATGTTGAAATCCCTAAAGCTGGGGAAAGCCTGATATTATGTTATAGAAGAGAAAGAAGCTCATATTTTTATTCTTTTACTTCATTCCATGTAGCTGCAGCAAATTCTTAAAGATCAGAAAGTAAAGGTATCAAAAAAAAAATTAAATCCCCCCACTGACTTTACAATTTCTGAGTAGATTTGTGTGGAGAACTGTTCTGTGACTCAATATGTGGTTACCACCAGAAAATGCTACGTAGAGCTCTCCCCCTGCTGTAGCACAAACAGTGNAGAGCAACCACACTGTCAAAGGTGTCTTCTTTGGATGAAACACTGAGCAGAGGTCCCTACTGGCAAAGTCAAATGAAAAAGGAATAAAAGCTCCACTGAGAAAAATGTGCTTTAAAAATGACTGCCACAGAGTTCAAAAAGAAAGCTGAAGTTCTGATAGTTTTCTTATTTAACTATTTTTTTTACATCCATCTTTCATTCTTTATGTAGGTTTGGCAAAATAAAATATTTCTATTTTATAATTCTATTAATTATCAACTCATATTAGTATAATTAGACTAAGAAATCTCTATCTTATTTAAATTGATGTGGCTTTGATTAATAAAGATTAAGGCATATAACTGAGTAAAAAGCAATTTCTATGGTTTTTTTGAAACAGATTACAATGGAGTCTTAGTTGTCCCATTTTAAAATTTTTCATTTACCATCTTCACGTTGGCAGTGGGTTATTACTGCCAAGTGTTTCTGCTGGTAATAAAATGAATTAACTATTTTCAAAGTGCATGAAAAATATTTTAAAAATTAAAATTATNCAGGTGCCTCACTGATATTTTAGAAATGCCCCACTGCTGCTGTCTTTAATGAGATATTTCAGGGGTTTTTATCAAGTGGAAAGAGTTCCAAATACATGAATAGAAGTTAAATCCTATTAAATGTTCCCATATAGACCAGAAAACTTTGGAAGTGAGTGACCAGATTGAAAAGTCTGGATTAGACGATTACAAATCCATAAATCCTTGCTTGCTTACGAAGGTGTGCGAGTCTGCAGAGGCACTTCTGGTAGAGACTTGCAAGATCTGGTCCCTGTGCTGTTGGCCTAGAAGTGCCAACACCCAGGGAATCAGCAGCTGGTTCTGCAGGATTCTGAGCACTTCCAGGGAGGCTTCTGGTTGTGGGTTTTTTTCTGATGGAGCCAACTCTGATGACAAATGTTTACAGGCTTGGCAGTTTATGTATGCACTTTCATCTGTACACTCAGAAATGCCAACACCTATATACACTTATTTATTTTGATAGCCAACTTTGTAAATGGGTGAATTCTTTAATACTGGGCTTTTGGAGTATTTTGTTTCCAAAAATACCACACTAAATTTTAAATAAAACTCCATACTCTAGCAATCAAATAAAAGTGCATCTGAAAGCACAGTTTAAATTCAATACATTTATAAACAGCTGTAATGATATTGGTCAACAACAACAATAACAACAAAAGGAATGTTGAAATCCCTAAAGCTGGGGAAAGCCTGATATTATGTTATAGAAGAGAAAGAAGCTCATATTTTTATTCTTTTACTTCATTCCATGTAGCTGCAGCAAATTCTTAAAGATCAGAAAGTAAAGGTATCAAAAAAAAAAATTAAATCCACCCACTGACTTTACAATTTCTGAGTAGATTTGTGTGGAGAACTGTTCTGTGACTCAATATGTGGTTACCACCAGAAAATGCTACGTAGAGCTCTCCCCCTGCTGTAGCACAAACAGTGACCCCTGTGAGCTGCAAGACCATGTCTGTGCTCCAGAGCTCTGCCAACAGAGTCAACCTTTCTAAATTAAAGAAAGCAGACCTTTGATAGACAGACCAGTGTTGAAATTAAAGCAGAAATCATGCTTTCATCAGTAAAGTTCTTTCTTGAGTGTGGAGGGAAAGCAAAAAAGGACTTTTATGTTGACACAAGCCTTAAGTGAGTTGTAATAAATGTGTTTGCACTAGGAATACTCTCCTGGTAGGTACAGTTCTCTCATAGGAGGTAATAGACAGAAAAAACAAGATGTGCTAAGACCAAAGTTTATGTTAACAGAAAAAAAAAGCCAGTTAATCTGAAGGTGTTATTGAATGGCATTAAAAAAAAAAATATTTGCTCAGAGGTGTTACAAGTATTTGCCAGTCCTTATCATTCACCATTCACTTTGGGTGTCATACAAATGTTTAAGACCCTGACTTTTCCTGTGGAAAACTCATTGAAGCTGTCCATGAGAGTGTTGACACCACTTCAGAGTACTGAATTTTGAATCCTACATGTTCCAAGCATGTTTGGAAACCTGAGATAAGATTAATTTAAAAAGAAACCACTTTTTGTTAAAGCTCTTAAATATCAGAATCACTTCTCAAATAATCTTATAATGTAAAATAAAAAGCATGGGAGTTGGCATGCAAAAAAAAAGGGGGTTAGAGTATTTCAGAACACAAACTTTTTCCTGGTAAGCACCCTTGGAATGAAATGCAAGAATCCACTAGGACTGAGGTGAGCCAAGGAAATGCAAGGGATTTAGAAAGAGGCATTCCTCTTTAAACAGGTTTGCAAAGTAACCACGTACAACTAAACTAAGCTTCACCATTGCATCAAGTGGGATCAATTCCCATCAAAAATATGGGAAAGGTGCAAACCTAGGTAGCACAAAGGGAGAGATGGGAGTAAATTGAGCAGACAATATTTTTTGGCTGAATGTCAGAAAAAAATATTCCTAAAAGAGATGACTATTATAGTGCAAAAAAGACACCCCCAAGGGACGTGATAGAAGTCTCATTCCTTCAGTCCTTTAGAAAGGAATTAGGCAATGCAGAAGAAACTGCAGAAAACAGCCCTGTGCTCTTTAAAAGATTTGTAATGGGACTGTTACATGTTTCTCATCTCTAATTTCTGACATTTTAAGAGTATGACGAGTAGCATAGACCACACGTAGCAAGGAGGGAAATCTCAGCCTGCCACTGGTTTCTCTCCCTGCTCTCCTCCCTGTTTCTTGACATTCACACCCTTTTCCATCATCTATACATGGCTGGAGAAGCAGGGGGCAATTACAGATTACACAATTACAAATTAATCTCTATTTCTGTTGCAGAAGCCTTGAGTTGTGCTCCAACAGCACAGAATTAATTTTCTTGTCTTTAGGAGTGGGAAGATTGGTTGTGTATTTGTCAGTTTTGTCTTTGTCAGGGTGTTTGTGGGGGTAATGCTCAATACAACGAGATAAGTGAGTAAAACAGCATTTCTCAATTTTAATATCCCAAGACTTTTCACTGACATGAGGATTACTGGCACGAAGCCTTCTTATGAAATTCTTTTGTCACATACTGCATTACAAACCTATCAGATTCTCTCCACTCAGTCAGTGACACATTTTCTAACCTTTTTTCACTTTAAGTCTCAGAATTTTCATATACCATCAAAAAAAGAAAGAAAACACCCACCAAAAAACCAAAGCTGACCCCCTTCCGTCTGTTGCATTTAAAAGCTTTATCTCAAAAGAGATTAAGCCCAGGTCCTCAGACAGTTTCATTTTCACTTCCACTTCCAGATCCACATACTTTTAGCAAGAAACAAGGGTGATGTTACTCTTGTTTAAGCTGATATCATCTACTTTGCCCTGTCATTTTGGATAAGTTCTCATCTTTTACCTTCATTGATTAAATTATATTTGGATAATGAGACATGATTACTTCAATTTATAAGCTGAGAATAAACACACTTCTCTTTCTCTCTTGTATCACAGAAATAAAATGTTATTTTGAAAAATAAGACCAAACCCAAACACACTGAAAATAACCCAAATTACACAAATCCAAAAAAACAGCTCACAAACAAACAGAAACTTTTTAAAAAACACTCAGGAGACTCTTTGTGCACTGTTAAGTTTATTTATTATTTAGTTATTTTGTATTCTGTGCATCCCATCCTTCTTCTGATAATAAGCACTTGATAAATAGAGGAACCTGGAGGAAGATAAGTTTAAGTATAATTTTTAAGTATAGTTTACCTATAAAAACCAGCTTTTAAAAAAGAATTTACCTATTTGAAGCTAATTTGAAAGAAAACTAGAGTATTTCATACTATTTAAGGAAATTACCTCTGAACTAGTAATTGTGAACATGATTGAACTTTGTACAGAACTATGAGGAAAAATAGCTTGAAGGTTGAAAAATATTTGGAGGTTAAACAATTGGACTACTTAAATAACATCTTAGTTCATGTAAACTTATACATTTATCTGTGGAGGAACTGTATCCTGTAAAAACATAAAAATGCCGTTGAGAGACATTTCACCTTGTGAAATTTTTGAAATTTTTATAGGACCTCAGATGCTGTATTCACAACTTATTTTTAATACAGGAAATGCTTTAAGTTAGCATTTTATATGAACAAATACATTTGTACATCATGTAGAAATGTGTCCAACTGTTGGGAAAAAATAAATGTCATAAATTTTTCATTGAAGATTTTAATCATCTTTTTATCCTTCAAAATTGACTGATCAAAGAGGTTGTTGTTGCACTTTCTTGGGAGTTAAAAACTGATTTACACTTTTCAAATAGTTGATGTTTTATAACTGGTGGTTAATTATGATTGTTCTATTAAGACAATGGTTGCAGAAAACTAAAGTTCTATGAGCAAGTGTCCAACCAGCAAATAAAAGTTTCATTTTCCCTTCAAATGCATTGTCTATATAACAATTTTAATTCATATTAAGACATTCTATTAAAATAGATTGATTTATTTTGTTTCCATAACTCCACTGGACCTGCAATTCAAATGAGTATTAAAAATCTCTGAAAAAGAAGGGATATGGTTTCCAAATAAAACTGTCAAAATGTGTAAAAGTTGAGGCCCACCATCTCTGCAGCTTTTCAATATGTATGAATACACCATTATCATTGTTTGTGTGTATCCAATGGCTCCATCACCTCATAACCGGGCAAGAGACTGTGACCTGTATTCTAGAGCAGCTCGCACCCCTTCTACAGCCCTCAAAGGAACCCATTCAGAAGTCTGGGTCCTCAGAGGTAAATTATAAGTTTCGTTTTCCTTGCATGTGACCACTATCGAGGACAGCTCAAACCTGGGGCATGAATCAGCTAAAGACAACAAGAATAAAATGTGTAAATACAACAAGATGACTTAAACTCCCCCAAACCTGCAGCAGTAAAAATCAATTAATACTAAAATTTTATACTTTATTTTATACTTATGTTCTTTAACACTAAAGATTTCAGTCCCAGAATGATGCACTTTCAGTCCAGTGAGTGCAGTCTTGAATATTCAACTCCTGTCAAGTAATTTGCACCAACCTACTCCAAGCATATTAGAAGTTAAAAGCAATAAGGCATAGCAACCATTCAAAAAGCTTACCCTTTTTTTGAAACAGCTGTGCACTTTAAAAGTAATTTTTTGGTCACTCATTTTTCAAAAGCCATGATTTCATGTTGTTCTTGACAATCATCCTTCACAGATCTGCTAAGAATCCCATTATGAGAGCCTATATTTAACAGTCTCCTGGCTGAAATAGCTCATTGTGAGCTATTGTGAGTAAAGTTTCCCAAGATTTAGCACTGCTGTACCAGAAAAGACCTGCAGCTTTTGGTCAATCTGCAATAGTAATTGTTTCCTCTAACAGTAAATAAGTGGGCAAGGTTGCTTGTTTGCTTTGTAATATATCAGTTAGCCATGAAAAGCTGCCTAGTTTCATTATATACTGGATTATTTTAAATGTTATTGCCATAAAACTCAATATTTCACCCATAAAACTCAATATTTCACTCAGAATAGTTAAGTATGGCAAAACATTGAGGTGGAGGGGCATCAACAAACACTGAACACTGCTGCAAGTTATGCAGATAAGACAGAATGGTGATATGAATACTGGTAACAGGTCTTATATGGATATAGAGAATATTTTCAATTACAACAACCAAATGCTGCATTTTAATTCAATTTCTTGTCTTTAATGATATAAATGCCAAGCAAATCATTAAAAGAAATGTCAGCTCTATCAGTGGCAGCTGCTGTTACCACTGAAAAAGGAGGGGAAGTGTAGGAGCAGGGCAGCCAGCAAACCCCACAGCGGTCTGCAAAGTCACTAGTGGGAAAACAACAAAGGCCTTTCCATGCAACTAACACAGATGTGCCCATAGCCAAACTGTCAGAAGCAGTTAGGATGACAGCTACTCACAGTTCATTATTTCCTTCTCACAGGTCACTGGGTGACAAGCTGGGTCACCGTGCTTTGTCGGCTGCTGCAAACTTCCCCACACCCGCCTGGCCCCCCAGTTCTGATGCCAGTTAAATAAAGGGAAGCTGCTCAAATCAGTACACCCGTGTCAACAAATATCTCCAAGTGCTTTTTGGGAAATGGGAACGTGGTGCATGTTACACCTTCCTTTTCAGAGGGATATGTGGCATTTCCTCTTAGTGACGAGTGGGGATCTGGATTTGTATCTGTGGCAGATACAGCTATTAGAATAATTTTGTCAAGATGTGACTAAAGCAGATAATGAAAGCTAATTTGTCACCAATTCGAAGTTTTAACCTTTAGAATGCTTACACGGCAGACACATCATGAGAAAATCATTGCAACTCAGTGAAAAGATGTTTTTCTCAGAAAGGACTTTCCTCAAGTAGAAATCTGAGGGGTACTTAAAATGAATGCAGACTTCTAAAATGTAGGAAATACAGTCTAAGGCATGTTCTCTTTTTTTGGTGGAGTGTGTATAAATAGATTTTAAAAATACTCCAGTAATGAATTGATGTTTCTAATACATCCTTATCTGTCTTCATGGAGTAATCAATTTACAATACAGGCATAGATGATGACTTTTACCTAGGTTTTGCCCATGCGGAATTTAAAATGAATGATGAGAGTATCAAGAATCAAGGTCAAGCACTTGCTTAATTGTAACAATGGAAGTGAGAGAGCATTTCCATTTCCTTGAGGCTATTCCGTAGTCACTTTCTCCACAGTAGCAAGACTTACAAAAATATAAAAACTGAATTTGTCCAAGTGATCCAGAAAAATTAAAATGAAACCAAGTATCCCAGATGGATCTGTCTTAGTATTAAATATGACAAGGTCATAAATGTTCTGACTTGGATCCAAGAGTGCTTGTACCTAGCAGGTACTTAACTTGGAGAAAACTTAAATGCAGGTCTGGATTAGAGACCAAGTATCCAGAAACTTGTGAAATCAAGCCTACTAACAGAAACAAAGTGATCCAGTAAGGCCTGAAACCAAAACTGCACTAAAACTGGTGATTAATTTTAGAAAAGTACCTTTTGAAGGCACAATTCCCAAATTGAATGTACTGTTGGAAGAGCGCAGATCTGTTGCAGTCGATATAAGAGCACTTCCTTACTTTCCTAGTTGCCCCCAACATGTAATATTATAACAATGGGAGAAGTAATTTAAAACACTGCCAGAAGTTACAGGGCTTACATTTCCACAACATCTAAAACCTGAAGGCATTGTTTTGACCCAGCAAAGATAATAATATGTCAATTTTTATTTTTATAAATTGTCCATTCCAAAGTATTTTTGAGTGAAAGGAGGCAATGAATTAGCCATTTTTCCCACACAAACAGTGAGAATGAGAATAAGGATGGCAAGGAAATCAGTGGTCATTAGTTACTTATTTAAGTCGTTAGTTCTTGTGCACTGAGGGAAGTACATAAATCACAGTCACACAGCTCAATGCTCTACTCAACCTTATCCTAAAAGCCAAGTCTTCTCAGCAGCTTGGTTCCTCCATGTCCAGCAACTACCTCGTGTTAGATTTTGGTCTGTTTGGGGCAACACTTGTCACTTTTTCCTCTATGATATTGCTGGAATGGAAAGGTTTTTACCTTTCACATGGAAAATCAGGTATTCAGTCAGGTAAATCAGAGATGAGGTTCATATTTTTCTATCTGAGAGACAATCACATATCATGCAAAGTGTTAAAAGTGTCAGATGCATTAAGTATAAAACACTGGAAAGAACACTCATTAAGATATCTGTAAAGATACTAAGGACTTGCTAAGACTGCTAAGATAAGACACACACAAAAAAAACCCCGAAACAAAGCAACTTCATTTCATTTTAATCTTTACACATATCTTTATATATTGTTACCTTGACACAGGTGGAAGGAAAATGTGCAACTTGCTGAACAAAGTGCAGGTAAGAAAGGGACAGACTGCAGCCTTCGACCAGCAAAAATAAATAGGGAAAGAAAGTCTGAAAGTATGAAAATTATGCAGACAGCCTTGCAATCTAATTAACTATAATCTTCAAAATTTAACCCTGTTCATAGTGCTCTCTCTATCCCATCCAGTGCAATCAGGTTTTCTTTGGCTGTTGTGGCTCACTGAAAGTGTGGCTGTTCCTCAGAAGCCAAACCAAACACTAAGAATGACATCTCTGAAATGCACACTCCTACAAAACTAAGCTGGAAAACAAAACATTTAGGGCAGAACTCGGTAGGTTAAAGGGGAACCCTGGCTTGTATTTGAGTCTGTCAGTGTACCCAAAGGATCTGCGTAGTTCCACAAATCTATCACAGTACTGGCAGGAGATTTGCAGCATTCCAAAGCAGCTGGATGCCTGGTGATACAGCATTTAACATCTCAAAATTGCTCTGAACACCTGTGTCTGGGCAGCTGAGTCTCCTTCCCTCCCTCTCAGCAAGCCAGAGTTTTACAAAAATCTACAAACCTGTTGAACAGGGCCATTAACCAAGAGAGGTTCACAAGAACCAGGTGAACTTTGGGGGAGCAGTGATCATAATCTTCACTGTATCAACTCCTGTAGCTGGACCAGCTGAAGCAGTTCTGGGACACAGATGTATTTTCCTCTACCACACAGTCCATACCTCATTTGTGCTCATGACAGTTTTTCACGTGATTTTGTAAAGGAAGGCAGAATTCTTTGCTATTTGGAAATTGAACATCTTTTCAAATCACAGAAGGTAAAACCCTGTCTCCCAATCTTACATCACCTTCCAGTCACTGGAAGGATTCTATAAACTGCAGAGTGGGATGTGGCAGCTGTTTAACAGAATGCATTAGTACTTATCACAGTCTAGTGGCAAATTGCAGTAAAGAGAAAAATCACTTAGTGCCTCCCATAACACAGGTAACTGCAGAAGTTTTGAATTAGTTATAATTGCTATTTAATGTCAAATATTTCTGACAGAAAAATAATGTTATTTTAGTATTAAAATGTATTTTTCTATATTTACTTCAAGTTCAAGGAAATGCTCCAGGCTGCAGAAGTCCACTTTGGAAGATCTTGGCTGCAGATAACTTTCTAAATCAAATGTGTTTGTTCTGCAAGAAGAGATTTTTAGCTTAA
The DNA here is from genome assembly GCA_013399225.1 of Rhipidura dahli. Lineage (NCBI taxonomy): Eukaryota > Metazoa > Chordata > Aves > Passeriformes > Rhipiduridae > Rhipidura > Rhipidura dahli. Next base: position 7,241 of record VXAC01006831.1, on the reverse strand, counting down.
TATTTATATCCTGTTATCTGAGGCTAAAAGCATAGACATTTAATTGAGAACTCATTTATTCCATTGTACTTAAATGAAGTTAAATAGTTTTTAGTGACCCTGACATCACATGACATATTTAAAGCATAAAAATTCATACTCAAAGCACAGAGAAGCAAATGATGGTGGTTAAATCCTCACATTGTTTTGCAGATGGCATCTTTTGAAAGAGCCAATATAGTCAATATTTGCATTAATGCTTGAGTTTACATTTTAAACATATAAGGTTACTCTGTAGTAGTTTAAGCATTTATTTTTAACAAAGCTTTAGAGTTACTTGATTCATCAAATAAAAATAAAACTACCCAAAATACAGGTAAGCTACCTCTACATATGCAGCTCCCCAAAATCTCCTGACACTTTCAAATACCTCAGTCATGTCACAGTATTCAGGCACATTTTGAAAAACATTGCAGATACAAAAAGACTTAATATTGGTGAAAAAATATTCTAAAGAAAACACCTGAAATTGCAGTCTTTGAAGGAGGAGCAGAGAAGTCAATCTGTGGGTTCTCTAAGGGGAATTCTTCCAAGGGGAGAGGTACAGTAACTTAGAGGGACCAAATCTTCTTTTTGCTTGAATCATCTGCAAATTGCTGTCAGGAACTTATTGCCAGTAGTAACAACAACATCAGGAGTTCAACTTTATTCCTGAGAGCAAGTGATGTCTTGGGGTCTTTCATCTGAATGGCAGCCCATTTCTAATATGTTTTGTTTTAAAAACACCCCAAACCTCAAAGAGAACTAGCCAAATTCCATTTCTAAGAGAGAGTTTCAATTATGCAAAGAAAGACCAAATCTTCTGCCTGCCATAAGTAGAAGCAATTAAGAACACTACTCTTTATCTTTTATTGAAATGAAAATACAGTCCTACATTGAAAGTGACTGTCATTTGGTATTTTGGCTCAGCATGACTTTCAGGTTTCTAACAAAACCTTCACCATTTAAATTAAGTCTTGTGGCACCAAATATGTCACAATGTTGATACAAGTCCTATTTCTTTATGTGATTTGCACGATGTGAAGTCTGCAGATAAAAAATGTAAAAGTAAACTTGCAATTACTACTTAATATCACCCACATCAATCTTCAAAATAAAAGGAAAAAAAAAGAAAAGAAGCACATAAATGTCACCTCTTTTCATTAATTTTGGTCAAAATCCCTGTTTGCTTATCAGCCAGAGGCTTTCTGAGATATTTCAATAATATCCAAGAAATCAATCTTACATGAAACTGAAGGAAAACATCTAATGTCATTGAACAATAAATATCAGTTCTGTCAGTGGCTTACCTTTGAGCTGAGGCCTTAGGATGTTTCTCTTCTGGTTTCCTCACCAGTGCCACTGTCAGCTGTGTAGTCTCCCCCAGGGGATCTGCAGGCATTAAATGGGCGTCCAAAGGTCCTGAAAGTTGTTTCTGATTGGGGTTGCTGACATTTTTTTGCAGAACCTAAGAGATGAAAGTACAACCATGTAATTTATATATTGCTAATTAAAATAATGTGTGTCTACTTTTTCATGCAAGGCTGTTGATTAGCAGAAAATGTCAGAAATACAAATAGCCATGTCAAGATGCATCAAGAAGCACAAATCTAGAGATCTAGTGGTGTTTTTGTGGTTTTTTTTTTGTTTCTCTTCCTTCCTTAAGTTATCCACATAAAAAATAAGAAATTTCAAAAATTTGTCCTACATAGGCTTTAAGATAACATGTTCTGAGACACAAATATATATAATTTTTAGATCCTTTGTAATCCCATATATAACTACTATTTGCCTAATACAGAAACACCTTATTAAATTAAAAAATCAAATTGGTTATTTTTTTAAGGAAATAAGCTGACTTCCACACTGATATTTCTCTTTTCAAAACGTGTTTTTGAAAGGACTGTCTCTGACCTGCCTCTGGCTTAATACTGTGACCTCTTCTGCTGAGCTGCTGTCTATCTCCTGATGAGCAGCAGACCAGGCCCCATGGTGAATACAGTTTTCTGTCTGGGTCACCTCCTCTCTTTCATTTAGTTCCTCTAGGTAGGTCAGGACAAACTCAGGGTAAGCCTGTAGGAAAGGACAAAGACAGAGGAATAATGAAGAAAAACATCAGCTACATCAGCAGAATCACTACAGTCTAAACACCAGAGAACAATGGGAAAAGTGGCTGTTGATGTACCAATGTCACAGGAGCTCCTGCCTGGGCATGACTTTGTGTTTCACAAACTTTCCAAAGTCAGGGTTAAATAATGACCTTTTTATATGTGCTAAAATGAAAAACCAAAAATATTGGTTTTGAATATTATATATATATATATATATATATATCAGTTTAAGAATAAATACCAATCGTCCTCAAAATGAAAAGTCTTATGAACACAAAGAAGTAAAATGTTGTATCCCTGTCTTTTGGTAATATATAATTAGTTATAGGTGACATTTTGGTACATTTCCACGTATTACATTAAAAGAATTTAAAATGGCATATTCTGAAATCATGACACATCATGTACAGAAAAATCCTTCCTGATGGTTTTGAAACCTGAGTAAATATTACTGGTTTAATTCCTCAGTTAAGTCGATTTGCCTTATTAATGCTCTTTTCATCCTTGCTTATGTGGCAGAATGTCCCAAACAAAAAAAAAGACAGACAATCAGAAATTACAATCTGTTGGATTTGAAGCATTAACATCTGATCTACTCAGCCTTGTAAAGTCCAGATTTTGTACCATGGAAATATGTTCAATGTTATTTGTTCAGCTCAGTCCATGAAAAGGCGCCATGGCAATTTCTCAGATGCTACTTCAGTTCAAGCAGTGCTCAGCCCACTGCCCTCATGGGTGAAATGGGAAGAACCTTTACTTACAGAAAATATTTCTTTTTTACAATGAAAATTTTAGTTTAAGGTTCTGTGAGCACCTACACTATTTTTTAACAGAAAATGTATAGATATTAGCTAGACTAAATTAGACCTAAACCAGAAGCTATAAAAATGACAGGTAACACTTTAACAAATTGAAATAAATGATCTATTAAAACCTTGTGGGTGCAGAATGAAATGTCTCACAATTACAGGAAAAGCCATATTTTTCTGTTCCATCACTCATTAGTGAGTAACCCTTGGTAATTTCATTTATAAGGCAGGTAATACCACAATAATGAAACACTTGGGCATATTTTCCAAAGACAATTCTGAAGGGGAAACCCACAGATTCAGCGAAACTTCTAAGCTCAAGGGGAAGGCAAAAACCAAAACTTTGAGTTCTGAGAAGACTTCCTTGCTTGTATATTAAGAATTAGTAATATTAGTAATATTAGAATATTTAGTTGTTTTGATCTTGATTTGTACTGGAAACTCCCAAGTATATAGTCCTGGTTTTAACTTCAGTTGCATGAGATTTTCTTGAGCCTTCTCTCAGACTTTTGCCATGAGTGCAGTTTATTTCAGTTTATTTTACTTTAAAACAAATCCCTTCAATAGCAAGAATACAATAAACAGCGGGGTGTTTTTATTTCTTAAGGAAAAAAGTTCTTCACCAATCAATAACTCAGTAACTATCCTGTTTTTTATCAGCTTGTACACACAATATATTTTGAAACATTTATCTCCTGCTTCATTTTTCCATTCACACTCTAATTCTGAGTAAATCAACTCAGATTTATAGTGCTTTTTTCAGACCTGTCTGCATGAATAGCGCTCTAAGACTGCATTTCTTTAAACAAATCCTTCCTCTACAAGCAACTGACAGTCCCTTCACCCCCATTGCTACTGAGGAAAGTGGTTCTGGGTGCTTTCCCCATCTCTTTTCACCTTTTCTGCCTGAGCCTGTGCTCATGTGGCAGAAGGAAGCATTTGGCAGCCACACCATGAATGCAAAGAGAACACAAGTTAAAATGAACACGGTGAAATTACAGTTATTACCCCTAGCTGTACTCAGATCCAGTTCCCTGTGTGGCACACCTGGGCCAGAGTGCCAGCAGCACGGAAGCTGGGCTGGGAATCCCTGTCTGCCTGGCACAGGGCCACGGATCTGCCTTTCCTTTACACTGCACAGCTCCCAGGTATTCCACGGAACCTCTCTTCTCCAGGAAAGGGAAGAAACAAAGCAAACTCCCAGTGCAGAATGCAGCAAAAGCCCCAAACTTCCCAGGATAAGAAAACTCATTTCCCATCTAGCGAAACCCTTAAGCAAACACTGTATTTTGGAATTTTTTTATTTCTAGTCCAAAATATATTCTACCAGGTCTAGCATATATTTTTCTTTCATTGCACGACTTTATGATGTAATTTATTGTGAAATACATGTTCAAAATTCAGAGCATGTTAAAGAGCTTGATTAGCATATCTCGCTTGCTTTCCAGAATTGATAACTGACTTATACTTTTATTTATTTATAGTTTGATATTTACTTTTTATTGACTTGTGTTCTGTTTAAGTTGTCCATAAAGTTTACCTGAATAAGAGTGCATAACATGACCTTCCACAGACATGCATAACATTAACTATTAATTTATTAACTAAAATGTAAGGGAAAATATCAAAATCAATTTGTTGTTTCTGCATCAGAATAGTTTGTGAATAATGAAAAACTATCAGGATTGAATTATGAATCAACATCTCAAAAATGCTTGGTGATTTTACTGGCTTTTTAGCAAAACAAGCCAGTATTTTGTGATGTAAATAAAGCATCCATTGGTTGCACAGAGGAGGGAGAACGTCTGCATAGAGGAGGGGATGTCAGTGGCAAATACAGTAAGTGGTGGATATTAGTTGCAAGAAAGCAAGTTTCCTTCTCAATCTGGATATGTCACATATCATTACCCTGCACTGTGCTGCTTTCCTTTATGTCAGGTTTTGTTGGCCTACATATGCTGCAACTTCAAATAACATGACACTACAGATAAAGTGAATGTGAAATATATGGAGAAATACACCATTTCCCAAAGATATCTGCTATTAACTATTAGCATTTCTTCCTGCTAAAAAGAAACACAGGCCAGAACCAAACCATGTCATAGTTATTAACTCTCAGAAACTTTAGAAATCTCTCTCCTCATGATGTGCAAACTACAGTATTTTATGTATAATTAGCAACCTGTGCATAGAAAAGTAAAGCATTGTGCAGCTGTCAGCTTCATTTTTATTTACTTATCTGGATCATTCTGGCACAATTACAGATAACAGACAAAACAATGGGAAAGGGGTCACCATTCCTTCAGACTGCAGGAGCTGTGTGAGTGACAGAATCTGATCTGATGGCCAGGGGAAGGGACAAGGGTTGGTGGCAGACTGGCTTCCTGCTGAACAGTGGATCTCTGCAAAACCCCTGGTTATTCATTGATTGATTGATTGATTGATTGATTAGGAGATAACAAGGCTACTGAGGACAAAACCACACTTCTGCCACCCTTCCATCGGTGCCCACAGACTCCTGACAGTGCCTCACATGGACCAGCTGTGCTGCAAACATCCAACTTCAAAGCTTCTGCTGACAGATTCCTGGCCAGGACGAACACCAAAAAAGGACAGTCCCTGCCAGCTCTGTGCACTGCAGATCATTGTCCTCACACCCTTCACATTTTCATTGCCATTTAAACTCCATCTGACCAAAAGTACCAGAAAGAAACCTCTCAGCAATTTATTTTTTCCAGGAAAATAGTTTTTAAATCAATAATCTATTTTAAAAGGATTATTTTCTTCAACTGTGCAAGAGCAAGGACAGACAAACTTAATCAAAGAACATTTCACTAAACTTTTGCCACATTTGTTCAATAAATGAATTCTTTGTATTTTGTGCTTGTTAGATGCTGATAGAAGGTGTTAGTAACATACCCAGCTAAAGCTCAGTGGTCTTAATTTCTATCCCAGGATGATTTTTAAGCATTTTTTAACAAAGATATATAAAAGCAGGAAAGCAAAGAACTCATTTTAAATGCCAGTCACTCTTTGGATTTTTTTAGTGGCCTCACTTCTAAACACTCTTAGTCATCACAGGTACTGCATAGATTAAATAATAAGGCCCATTTTTGCTATGTAATTGAAGTAAATAAATAAGAAAAGCACTGCAATTCAAGACATAAAGCATAAAACCAAAATAAACCAAAAATTTTCAATTAAAATTATGAACAACTTTTGTTTGATTTAATATTTTTTACTAAAACACGGTATGTTTCTATTTATTCATTAAATAGAAAATATTTCTGAAAATAACATGAATAACAAATAATGCCATGACATCACAACATCAAAATAGAAATTTATTGAAAGCATTGTTTACAAAAAGGGAATACAAAAACAAACAACGCTCCCCCCCCCCAAAAATCCATTACTTGACAAATGCAAATGTAATATAATACTTATACTGTTTCCAAAACCCACATTTTACCAAAGTTCAAAAATAAAGTAGCAGATAAAACAGCATTTGTACTTCAAATAGCATGATTTCACCAGGAAAGAACACTTGATTTCTGAAAATAATGTGATAAAAAAACATCTGAGCTGTAAATAAAGATGTAGATGCAGCTTATTCTACTGAATAAAAGAATTGGGAAATGAGTCATGCCTTAAGACTTTTTGGAGTGAAAAGGAATTAATGCCAATAATTCAAATTAAGTGCAAATTAAGTCAGAAAAACTACCTCAACCAGTACAGTTTTCCAGCTCTATATGATACTGATGACACTGGAATTCTTAAATCATGTACAAAATTATTATATTTCCCATTACTCTTTTATAGCATTTGAACCCAAACCACACTCATTAAGAAAGAACAGACTTCTGAAAATATTGTTTTCTGTCTAAAACAGCCTGGTTCTATTGGAAATGACCTACAATGCTCCTCTAGTGCAACTCCCATACCACTCCTGGGCTGACCAAAAGTTAAAGCATGTAATGAAAGGCATTGTCCAAATGCCTCTAAACCATGACAAGCCTGAGGCATCACCTACCTCTGTAGGAAGCTGTTCCAGCATTTGACAGCCTCTTCATAAAGAAATACCCGCTAATATCCAGTCTGAACTTACCCCAGCACAGCTTTGAACCATTTCTACTCATCACTGGGTCCCAGGGAGAAGAGATTGCCATCCTCTCCTCCTACCCTCCCCAGGAAACTGTGGAGAGCAATGAGGTCACCCCTCAGCCTCCTTTTCTCCAAACTGAGATTTTTGAGATTTTGGCCAGCCCAAAATCCTTGTGGCTCCCCACAGGACATCCTTTCC
>VXAC01006828.1:37022-51631 GCA_013399225.1 Rhipidura dahli | reverse complement strand
TTTCCCCCCCGGGGTCATGGTGTGGTGATGGGGGATACCCCATGTCCCCCCCGACCCTTTCCCTGAGCCCCCTCGCTCCCACCCCGTGCCTCAGTTTCCCCAGTGACCCAATGCACAAAGAGAGCCCCCCAAACCCAACCCCCAGCCCCCCAAAGTGACCCTGCCGGATCCCAGCCGCCCCCCATGTGGATCCCCCCTGGCAGAGCGGCTCCTCCAGGGGAAAATCCGGGGCCGGCTCCTGGCTTGGGGCCCCGGCAGCGATTGTGATTTTCCCCTCAAGCGTGGCTAACGCCGGCCCCGCAGCCCAAGCCAAAGCATTTTCCACCCCCCGGGGCAGCTCCGGCAGCACCCGCTGCAGGGACAAACCTGGGCACGGGGGATCCCCTCTCAGCAAAGGGTTCACAAGGATTTCACCCAAAATAATGGCACAAACCGGGAGCAGGCTGCTGAACCCATCCTGACATTTACTGGGATTTTTTTGCCCCCTCCATCAGCTATTTTCCAGCTTTCAGGCCAGTCCTGGAGCTCTGATGTCGTCTCTCCAAGAGCATAAACCCCCAGGAACTGGGGTTCCGTTCCTCAAGAAAATTCATTAATTCAAGGACAATCAGAGTCGGAAAAGCAGCTTTAAAAAAAAATCTCTTTATTTATGCCGTTATTACAGCCAGACAGTAAAAATGAAGCTGTTGTGGCTTTGAAGTAGAGCAAACAAACCACCCCAAATGGTTAAAAAACCCCAATTAAATGGTGAAAATCCTGCCCTTCCTCCCTGCCTAAGGACTGGAGTTAAGGTCAGCTCTTTCCTTCCTTAATCTGTGATTTTTTATCTCGATAGCAATTTTCCCTGGGCTGCCAGCCGGTTGGTAAACGGCCTCTTTTGTCTTTAGCCCTTCCTTTCTCCTCCGGAAAATGGAATCCGATTTTTTTTTTTTACCGGTGTTATTCGTACCCTGGAGCCCAGTGGCACAAGCTGGGGATGCTCCCTCCGCATCCCGGGCCGGGGCCACACCCGCTCCAGGTGCCGCGGGAGCGCCGGGCCCGGGTGCTTTGGGCAGCCGCCCGTGGCTTGTTTAACGTCCCCGTCTGTCACCGCGAGCGCCCGGGACGCGATCCAGAGCGCGGTTTGTGGCGGTGAAGTGCCAAGCCGGCACGCCGCGGGCGCCTGGCAGGCGCGGCGAGGGTTCATCGGCGTTTCCCATGGCCCGGCACGTCCCCACCCCACCATCCTTTGTCCCCAAAGAGGTTTCTGTGCCTCCTCTGGCCTCCAGACCCCGAGGCCGCATCCTGCAGCCCTTCCTGGGGAAGCCTTCGGCCTCGCCGAGCCTGGGCTTTGCTCCAATCGATGCTCCAGCCTCTCTTAACACCTCGCAGGGATCGATGGACAAGGCAGGGAATTGCCCGCACCGAGGGACACGGATAATCCCCCTGGCAGGGCTCTGCCTGCAGCGCTCACCTTAACCCTGCCCGTGCCGTGGTGGTCACCAGGCTCTCGGGCAGTGCCACCCGCCTGTGCCCATTACCGGGGCCTCTGGTCACCACCGTCCCCAGGGCTCTGCCTGTCCGTACCTGCCCCTTCTCCAGCTGCAAAGAGCTCCCCCAAACCCACCAAAATCTTCCCAAAACCAGAGCAGGTGGTGGCACCGGGATCATTTCCCTGAGTGGGGGGACAGCACTGCCCGTTGTTGAGCTTCCCCTTCCCGGATCCTTTCCCAGATGCCCTGCCAGAACCCTTCCCACGTGCCCTCCCAGATGCCCTGCCAGACCCCCCACGCTCCACTTCCACAGAGCAATTTAATCACTAAAAGGCAATTTGACACCTCAAAATCACACTCTGCAAGCGGCTGCTGGGCTGCCCACGCTTCCACGGGCTCCCGGGTGGGTGCGTGTCCTCAGCGGGCTCCCAGGCTGTGGGAGCGCTGCTCTCCCGCCCCGTCCGTGCGACTGGAGCCTCGGAGCATCCTTCGGCCGGTGGCAGAGCCCTGTCACAGCTCAGCACACGCATGAGCTCACCGCAGGGGGATCCAGGTCCCCGAGGGGTGACACGGCCAGGGATGCTGGGGACGCTGATATCCCAGCGAGGAGCTGGATCCCATCCTGGGCAATCGGCTTTCGAGGAAAAGGGATGTGGGGAGAGGGAAGAGGAAGCTGGAAAAGCTCCAGGATCAGCGGCACTGATACGGAACCATAAATTATCCTCCGGCTGTGCCGGCTGCGGGGACGGGCGGCCCCTCGGAGAGCCGGGGAAGCGGCACCGCCGGCATCGACCCCGGCCCCGCCGCCGCGGCTGAGCCGCTGCCATCGTTAACGGGAGCTGCAACTGCTCATCAATCCAAAGCGACTAATTAACAGGCGCCGCGGCCGGGGCTGCTCCCCGCATCCATCACGGCACGCGGCCCCGCATCCATCACGGCCCCGCCGCCGGCGGGGTTGGTGCCCGCCGTAAATCACCGGCACCGGGGCTCTGCGCCAGAGCTCCCGGCCGGCGGGCGGGGTCCCTTGGCGGGGCACAAATCCCCCGATTTCGGCAGCTGGGGAGCATCCGGCAGCACCGGGATGCGCCGGCTGGGTCGGGATGACTCCGGTTCCCTTCATCCCCCTCCGGCGAGCGTTAACCAGCTCAGCTTCCCGGCATCCCCACGATCTAATTACACCGAAGATGAAGCAGGGAACGATACCTCGCCGTTAATTAATAACTCGTCACGGCTCAGAGCAGGCGGAGAGCGTGAACGCCGGGTGCTGGCGGATCAGGGCACCCAGGTTTTGGGGTGCAGGGGGGGTACAGGCACCCTCAGAGCCGGAACGGGAACGAGGAGCTGAGAAACGGCATTTAAATAATAAATCCCGGCTATTAAGAGAGGCTGTACCTGGGAGCGCCGGGCACCGCCGGCGGCCAGCGGGGTAATTAGACCGCGGCTGAAATGATGAAAAGATATCTGCAGGCTTTGAGGCCGAGGCTTTGAAGCTGTAAATCCTGTGAAGGCAGCATCCCCGCACGCACCCGCCGGGAGGTATTTACCCGGGACCTGCTTCCCACCATCCACGTGGTGTGCAGAGCCGAGGAAAAAAATCCCCCCCGCCACGGGAAGATGATGAGCCCGGAGGGATATTCCTGGGTACCCCAAATTCTGTGCTCTGGGGAAGGGTAACCCCAGCACCGGGGGTGCCCTGGGGACCAGGGTGGTGTGCTGGCTCAACCAGAGGTTATCCCAGCGCTGCAATTATCTGTGCCGGGGGTGCCAGAACCTCGTCCGTGGGGTGCTGAAGCTTCTGGGATGCAGTGAAAAGTCCCGTTCAGTGCGGGGAGGGGGGATGACCTCAGCAAGGGGGGCCAACACCACCAAGGGAGGGTTGGTGCTGCCGGGGGGCTCCCCCAGCACATGGAAAGGTTTGGATTTCAAACATCCCTGTCCCCCCACGGACACACGGACACTCCCGCACGTGCCCGGGGATTCACTCGCCCCCGGCAGCCCTCGGTCCTTGGCAGCTCTGCGGCTGTGCCAGGTCACCCGAAGGGATGTGCCCAGGGCGCGGGATGGCACCTGCCTCAGAGAGGCCATCCAAAGGGGATTTGGCCTCTCACCTGCCCGAAACCCCTTGGCACGGGGGTCGGGGGCCAGGGACGCCGTCGGGGTGCGGTGGGAGCCGTGCGGCGCGGCCGGACAGGCAGAGCCCGGCAGGAGCGATGCGGCAGCTCGGCACAGGGGTAATTAGCAGCTCTGATTCCAGATCCTCATTAGGGGCTGGCACCCCCCGCTGTTGCGCTCCGTGCAATTAGTCGCTAAGTAACACACGGATATTTATACCCCGGCACAGAACCGGGGCCGGCACGATGCCGGCATCGGCATCGCCGGGGTGCTCGGGCTGGGGCCGGCCACACAAATGGGGACATTTTGGGACAAGCGGCCCGGCCTGGCCAAGGAGCTGGGATGAAGGTCCGGGAGCCACCCCGGGGTGCTCAGTGGCGAGGCAGCACCCAGGGGTGGGCACCCACAGGGACACGTGTGACACCGTCAGCACTTCCCTGGCACCACCGCGAGGGACCGGCAGCTCCAAGAGGCTTTTCTATGGGGAAGATGTTTTATCTTCCCTCTCACCCCACCCTAATTAATTGTTTTAATTAAGGAAATGCCACCTCCACTCCCGACTGCCATTTGCCTGCAGAAACGTTGCTAATTACGGCGAGGGAATCGCGCCGGGGCTTGTTCGCAGGCAGCTGGGAGGGGGGTTGTGAAGGGGGGGGGGGCTAAAAATATATGAGAAAAAGGGAAAGAACTGAGCTCTAGGATGCAAATCACCCTCCAGGCAGCGGAGGAAGTTTGGGGGTCCCCCTGTGAGGGAAGGGGGGGTGGCCGTGGTGGGGGATGTGGTTTGGTGCCTCCATCCATCACTTCTGCCCGGCAGCGGGTTGGTGCTGAGGAAGCCGGGTCCTTTCTGGTGTCACCCCGCCGGAAATCGGCTTGGGAAGGGGGGGGCTGAACCCCAAATTTGCCATTGCACGGAGCCGGCATCGCCGCCTCCCTCGCCGGCTTTGTCAGCAGCAGCCGGGAGCTCGCGCTGCGCTCTGCTTTTTAACAGCTTTCATGAATTTTAATGGGCAGTTGCTGCTGGATTTCTCCTCTTCCCGCTGCTTTCCCGCCCCCCGCAGCCCTTTGGGTCGCCCTTTTCCTCCTCGGGGCTGCTCCGGCTCACGGCATCCTCCGAGACCCCCCCTCGCCCAGTCCTCCCCAGTGTCCCCCTCGTCACCCACAGAGGAGATTTGTCCCCACCAGGGCCGCGTGTTGGCGGCGGTGCCGCCGGCCAGAGCGTGCCGCGGGTCTGCCCGGTGGCTCCGGGCACCCCGGTGGCTTTTCCCGAAATTCCACGGATACGAAGGCTCCGGAGACGCCACTTCAGAACCATCCGTCTTTATTAGCAGCTGGTTAACACCTCCCCGAGGGACCATAACGAAGGCAAGCAACTTAATCACCGTCATGCAGCAAAGTGCGGGCGAGCACGTCTCCCCCGGCCGTTCCCACCCCCCGCGCGGCTGCTTCCCCGGGGCTGCGGTGTCCTCGGGTGCTCCCACCTGGTCACAGCGTCCGTCCTGCAGTCCTCCGGTCCTCTGATGATGTCTCTGCTGGCTCCGTGTGCCAGCATCGCCCCTGGGCCTGGAGCCTCGTCCCTAATGGTCCCTCCAGGTTCCTCTGGTCCCTCCTGGTTCTCCAGCCATGTCCCGCCTGGCCCCAAGCAGTGATGCTCCCTCTGATGCCCCCTCTGATGTCCCCTCTCCTCCCTCCTGGTCCCTCCTGGGATCCCCCTGGAAGGGAGGCTGGATCCGGCCCTTTTCCCCGGGGATTTGGAATGTGGGGCCGGGATGTTGCACAGCAAAGGGGTTTGTTTGGGTCCGCAAGGCAAAGGCCACAGGGCCACAGCTCCTCAGACCTGCCCAGGCACAGGAACACTGGGATCTGCTTGTCACCAGGGCTGGTGGCACCCCCTGAGCACCCCCCGAGGTCCCACGGTGTGGGGATAACGTGGGGGTGTGGATCCAGCCCCACCGGCTGCCAACCCCCAACACCCTTCGCTGTGGCTCCATCCCAGCTCCCAGCAGCTTTCCCAGAGGCTCCATTCCCAGCTCCTTTAGATTTGGGTCCCATTCTGAACACAAAGCGTCGCTTCGAAACGGCTCGTGGTTGCCAAAGGGATCGAAATAACATTTTCTGGCGAAGATTTCGCTTTGTTTTTTAAAAACTCTGCTTAGAAATGGCTCAGTGCTGTCGGTCCCTCTCCTGCCGCCGCCAAATTCCAGAGATTTTGGAGCTGATCCCACCTGGCTCCAAAATTCCCCTTATTCTGGGAGAAATTTCCCGGCTCCATCTCCCCGCCCTAAGAGCCAGTGTTGGACCTGGGTGAGCTTTGGGAAACATAGAAACAGGCTTGGACTGCTGGTGGGTCTGCTTGGCTCCCCGGGCTGGGAAAAACTTTTTCCAGAAAGAATGTGTAGGAGCAGGGGAAGGGGTGGGAGAAGCTGGATCAATCCTGCCCAGGGCTTCTGCTGAACCAGGTCCTGCTGTCCCAGCACGGTGGAGGGAGAGTGGTCCCACCAGAGAGTGTCTGTTCTCCCATCCCTGGTCATTGAACTGCCCTGCTTGAACGAGGGGAGGTGGCTGTGGCCATGGGAGGATGGTGATTGCAGATTCCAGCACCTGATATAAACCCCAAGGCCACAACCAACACCTCTCCACGGTCACAACCACCTCCCCATGACAATAACTCCCTTATCCCCCATCTCCATCACCCCCAGTCCTGTCTTCCTCCTCCACTCTTCACCTCCATCACTCCCAGTCCTGCTTTCATCTCTCCCACCCCCCGTCTCCATCACCCCCAGCTCCTCCACCGCCACTCCCGGACCCTGCGGATGCCACCAGCTCCCGCATCCCCACGAGGCGAGGCCGCCGGGGAGGAGCGCCGGGAACCGGAGCGCGGAAGATCAAGAGGAAAATGATCAAAGGAGGGATGTGGGTGAGCGCTGGCAACCCTGTCACCCTGGAGACGGGAAGCAAATATTTGGGCTAATGGCACTCCCGGGGAGAAGGACTGGGCGCTTCCCATTGTCGGGTGACAATGGGGGTGGGCAGCTGCCACCGAGCCGCTGCCAGGCGCGGAGCGGGGGGAATTTGGGCTGTCGGCGGTTCCTCACGGGAATTGGCCCTGAGGCAGGGCTGGGTGAGGGATGCTGAGCCGGAGGGATGCTCATTTGGAGGATGCTGGGCCGAGGGAATGCTCTGGCAGGGGATGCTCGGCTGGGGAATTCAGGGGGTGTTGGGAGGGCAAAAGTTCACCGCTCTGGCGCTGTCCCTCAGCGCCACCGCGTCACGGGGCCAGCAGCACCGAGGGCACCGCCAGCCCGGCTCCGTCCCCTCCCGTGCGGATCTGTCACGGCCCTGGGCTCAGCCTTTCCCCACCATCAGCTCCCCAGAGGCAGCGAGTCTTTCCTGAGCCTTCCTCCCGCGCTGGGCCACCCACCCGCTGGCAGATGTGGGTCTGTCTGCACTGGGCAAGGCAGGGTGGGCACAGCCCGGGGTCCTTGGGGGGGAGCACGAGGGTGGTAACAGCCATATTAATACCAAATTATCAATAATGATAATAATGATAATAGCAATAATAATGATGAAAAATATTTAAATCTTATGAATAACAGTGCTGACACTGGAAACGCTTATATTATTAATAGTATTATTATTAATGCTAATAATTCCCGAGCTGGCAAAGGGCTTTTGTCTCGTGCCCCCGTCTGTCCCCACAGCAGAGCACCTGACGTGCCGCCCGCCCGCCGGTTCCAAGAGCATGATGGAATTGGAGTGACACGGAGGAAAATCAATCTGAATGAATGAGGTCACCTGCCTCATAAATAATTCATCCAAGGCGCGTGGTAACACACCTCGGCCCCCAGAGCGGCGGGGGCCGGCGGGGGAGCGGCACGGCCGGGATGGGTGCTGGGGACAGGGGGGGCTGCTGGGGGCTGGTCCAGCTCAGCCGTGCTGGGTGAATCCTTGCACAGGACTCGGGACGCTGCCCAGCCCCAGCAAGGCTCAGGGTGGGGGTCCCGCAGCACCCCGGGGTGCTCGGTGGGTGCCGCTCCCGGTGCCATGGTGGGACAGCCAGGACTGGGACCGGAGCGTGGCAGGACCCCGATCTCTGGCAAGAAGCCACGAGGTCCCTTCGCAGCCCCCACGGCCCAGAGTTGACCCCCCAGCACCCAGCTGCTGCCACCAGCTGCCCCGGGGATGCGGCAAAGGGGCTTTTGTCCCCTGGGAGCAGCGGGCAGGTGCTGGAGGTGCGGGCAGGAAGGGCAGCAGGCCCGGGGATTACAGCGGGAAAAAGCGGAGCAGTGTGAGCCCGGCAAATGTTTTAATTCCCTTTAATTCCCCGGCTGCACCGTGGCCCTGGACCTGTCCCCGGGGTCATCAACCCTCTCCATGCGCGCAGGGCTCTTCCCGACCTCCCTCTTGGAGCTGTTTTGGAGGAAGGCGAGCAAAGGAGCCCAAAATGTTGGAAAAGAACATCTTGAAGCCCTTCTGCCATCTGTTGTGCTTTCAGCGCAATTAAGCAGGAGGCAGCCGTGCCAGGCAGCAGGAGCATCCCTGCCTGCAGCAGCCGTCCCCCTGCCAGGCCTGGGAATCCACCCCGTGGGGCTGCGGGTGGGTTTTCGGCTGCCCAGGGCAGCTGGTTGGCAGCTGGGAGCGGGCGCAGATGTCCGGGCTCTGGTTGCTTGGCAGGTGCCTGGAAGGCAGCTCTGCTTTCCCGGCTCTCTCGGCTTCCCCGGCTTGCCAGGGCGGGTGCCAGCCCAGCTGTCCCTCCCCGGGGCCAGCGGGATCCTCTGGGCCATGAGGGGTCACTGCGGGGTGCAGGCGGGGGGCGGCAGGGGGACAGTGACACCCTGGCAGGTGGCTGTGGCACCCCAAAACCTCCCCTCCCGCCAGACCTGGGGACGTTTGGCCGGGGGATTTGAGTGTCTGGTGTCACCACACACCCGGCGAGGCCACAAAGAGCTGCCACAGACGGGGCCGACAGGAGCCCCGAGCCCCCCCGCCGTACGCGGACCCCGAGGCAGCGCTCTGCGGTGGGATTCGCCTCCGGATCCGCGCTTGTCAAGCTCCGGGCTTGTCACCGCTTCCCTGAGCTGCCGCCGGCGTTAACTTTGCCGGCAACATTGGTTTATCCCCTTGATCTTGACGGGAACTGGGAAGCAAGGGAAGCATCCCCAGGGAGCCGCCGTCACGCGCGCCGAGCTTTAATTAGGGCTGGGAAATCGCCGCCGACAGCCGCGCGGGGAAGCGAACCCGGCACGGATTAGGGCCGAAATTAAATAGTCTGCGCCGAAACGGGGAGCAAAATGCTCCGAGCCCAGCTCCCGGTGGTGCCTCGGGTGTGGGGAGCAGCCCTGCACCCCCTGCCCGCGGGGATCTCGGCAGATGGCTGAGACAGACCGGGAAACGCCGGATGGAGCCGGCGGCGGCGGCGGCAGCTGCGGCGAGAACAGCGCTGGAGTCGGCTCAGATGGGAATGGAGGAGCTGCTCCCCAGCCCCCTCCGCCTGTCCCCAACCCGCAGGGCCCGCTGGGACCCCCAGACTGGTGGGGACAGGGGGGACAAGGTCACGCATGTGGCCTGACGTGCTCTCCCGGGTCAGGGACAGGGACGCACCACGCAGGGCTGGTCCCTGCACCCTGCACCCTCCCCGGCACAACCACCAGGGCAGCGGCTGGGGACAAGTGTGGCACTAGTGACACGCATGTCACCGCCTGCGTGGCCCAGATGGCACGGAGGACGGTCATGGACGGGTGCCCACCCACCAGCTGCTGGTCCTGCTGTGCCAGGGCGATTCCTGTAGTGCCACCTGCCAGTTTTGGGGCGAAATCTTGCACGATTTGGGTCAGCAGTGTGCACTGTGGATGAAGCCACCACCCGAGCCCCAGTAGGGATGGCATTCATCCCTTTCCAGCGGCAGCAGGATGCCCTGGGTGGGCGTGGGTGTCCTGGCGCGGCGGGTACCAGCACGGTGACACTGTCACGGTACCCGGCTGTGTCAGCACAAAGCTCCCAGCCCGGCCGAGGACTAACCAGCCAGCTCTGCTGCTAATTAATAATCCACTTGATTAAGAATTGCCAGTCAATATGTCACCAGCACAAGGACAGGCTCAGTGGCCACGAGCCGGGGCAATCTCTCCATGGGGCCATGGTCCCCCTCCTGCTCTTGCTCCTCTTCCTCCCAGCGCTGCCTGCTCAGACCCTCTCCCTGTCCCCCTGTTAATTGCCACCTGATGACGTCATGGACCATCCCAATGACGTTATCAACACCCTGTCTGTCCCCTCCCCCATCTGTACCACCGTCACCCAACAGGCTGGGGGTCCTTTTGTCCCACAAGGTGACACAAGGATCCCCTCTGATGATGTCATTTGTCGCTCAGGCTCCTGGTGATGTCACAGGCTCCCACACTCACCCCAGGTTCCCACTCAGCAGCTTGGATGGAGTTTGGCCACGCGGGATCCTGAAACCTTGGGGTGCAGCAGGACACCCCCAAAATGTGGGGGAAAGCCAGACCCATCCCCGGTGCTAAAAGCATCGTCTCCATTGTCCCCAGCAGGTGACATCAGGGACGTCACACGGAGCTGGGCAGGGACCAGCAGGTTTGTGGGGCTCCCCTTCCCTCCGTCCTGAACCCCCCCAGAGCTGAGCAGAGCACGGGGGGCAGGCGGGGGCACGGCGTCCCCCAGGGCGGTTTTATCAGACGGAGAGTGAAGCAGGGAGCAGGAACAGCATCCCCGCGTCCCCTGCGAGGGAACAGGAGCAATTAGCTAATTGCAGTGGTGGGGGCCTGCCCCGGCCCCCCCGTGGGGCCGAGCGGGCTCCGTGTGCAGCCGACGCAGCACTTTGTGCTTAACCTACATTTGCTTTTGTCCGGCCGGCGCAGCCGAAGCGCGCCCGGGGCTCTGTGCCGGGCTCGGCTCAGATGCCGGGGTCCCTCTCAGCAGCCCCCAGCCCCAAATTAAGCAGCCAGGGCTCAGCTGAGCCTGGCTAAGTGGGTCACTCTCAGGCAGCGACATGGTGACACAGAGTCGGGCCGCACAACCGTGTCCCCAGGACAGGGATGGATGTTTGTGTCCTCCCGGGGAGGGTAATCACAGAAACGCCTTCCCCAGGGTGCGCCTCTCCCCTGGAGCATCCTCCTCCATCCCTTCCCGGGAGGACGGGAGCGCTCGCAGCCTCTCGAGGAGCGGCATTGCCTGACAGCTTCGATCGAGCTTTAATTAACTAACGAGGCTCGGCGTTCCCCGCTCCGAACGAACACACGGAGGCAGAAGGGGCCCGCTCCAGCTGTGACACCGGGCCAGATGTGCAGCGGGGAGGGTGGGAGCGTCAGGGGACTGCTCTGCTCAGGAATGTGGGGCTGGGGACCCAGGAGACCCCTTTGTCCTGAGGGAGGACCAGGAGCACAACTGGCTGGGGATACAACCCCAGGAATCAGGAGTCACAGCCTGACCCCACGTCTCGAGGACAGTCCCATGGTGTCCCCAGCTACCCTTGGGTGCTGCCAGCATCCCTCACTGACACCTCCATTGTCCCTTCACTTCCATCCAACGCCAGCTAAAAATCCTGGAGCATCACTGGGATAACTGACCAGGAGAGTGTGCCCTGCTCGCGGTTCTCCTCCGGAGCTGGTGCCTGCCAGGATGGAATTTTTTTTTTTTTACTGGGATGAATTTTTCCGCCTCGGCTGCCAGCGGGGTGGCTCGGCACCGGGGAAGGGGCCGAGGGAGCGCAGCCGGCGCCGGTGACGCCGCAAGAAGGGGCCATTGTGGCCAGGCACAGCTGTGCGGCGCGGGAAGGGAGCAGTGGGAATGCAAAATGCTGGAGAGGGACGGGCTTGCGGGATCCACCACCCCGCGACGGGGGTTTCCCCACCCCGCACGGCCCCGGTGACAATAGCGGCTTTATGGGGAGCGACACCATCCCCTGTCCCGGGAGCTGCCAGCGTCTGGCATGTGCCATCGTGGGCACAGGTGGGTGTCGGGGACACCCTGTCCCCATCCTGTCCCCCTGCACACCCACAGGCTCAGCCCAACCAGGTGTTGGGACCTCTTGGAGCCGGGATGTGCAGCAGCAACCTGCTCTCGAGGCTGATGGAGCCGGGCCCTGCAGTGCCCTGCCAGGGTGGCACTGGGGACAGGGAGCGGCTCCGTGCCCTTCCCAGCACCTCTCCCGGCGGGCAGCGGATCCCGTTTCTCTCGCTGAGCTCTCCTGAATTATTCAGGCGCTGCCTCCCTGGGGATGCTCCCCCCTGCCCGCAGCGGAGCCCCCCGCACCCGGCCGGAGGGGAGCAGCCGGGACTGGTGTTGCTGGAGCTGTGGTGGGTATCCGGGTGGGATGTGCCGCGGGAGAGGGAGAGGGATGAGCCCTGCAGCCTCCCCGAGGACGGGCGATGCTCAGCGGGCGGGAGAGGAGCCGATGCAAAGCCCCATTTCATTTCCCTGAAAGGACAGGAGGGACGGGGGGAGAGGCCGCTCGGAGCTGGCCCAGATCCTGCTGCTTCTCTTTTTTATTCCCCGTCTCCATGCTGCGCCAGCTCCCATCCCTGCTGATCCGCAGTGGCTGCTCCCTCCATCCGGCAGCGCCCTTCAGGGGGGGACAGGGGTTTGTGGGGTCTCCCTGCTGTGTGACCCCATCCAAACACCCCCGAGCCGCTGCTCCAGGGTTGGAGTGAGGTACAGAGCTCTGCAAGACACGGGGACGTTCCTGAGATTCTTCCGGAGATGGGAATTGGCTGATCTGGGTGTTGGGCACACGGGAACGCCCTGGGGGGCTCAGGGTGCCCCTCGCATGCCCACCCCATCCCATCACCCTCCGAAGAACCTTCAGCAACAGCCTGAGAGAGGTGAAAAAGCTGCGGGGATGTCCCAGCGATGGGGATGTGGGATGGGACACAGGACCAGGCTCCTGGCGGCCTCGGGACCGGCCGAGCCCAGAGGGTGATTCATGCCGGGCACAGTTGATGCCACAACTGCTCGGAAGAGCGGCAACAGCTGCTCCGGCTGTTCTGGCACGGTGTGGGACCAGAACAAACCCTCTGGGATACTGGGAGTGGGGGAGATGCCCCGGGGGTGCGGGCACTGCCGTGGGGTGGGGGGCAGCAGGCCCGGGGGGGCTGGCGAGGATCTGGGGTTTGCTTCCCAGCCGCTGCGTGAGACCAGGACTCAAGTCAAGGCTCCCGTTAATCCAGACTTTAATCCGCTCTAAATCCCACCTTTAATCTGTTTAATGCCACCTTTGGGCATTAGGATCCCGTGCCGTGGCTCCGACCCGCTGAGCCGGGAGGAGGAAGAGGAGGGGTGTTCCAACATTCCCGGTGCTGGGGAGCTCGGAATCTCTGTGGGATGTCGGGGGGTCCCCAGCACCGGGATGAGCTGTCAGCCACGATCGCCGGCCCCAAACACTCCCGGACGCGCACGGCGGCCCCCCCGCCTCCCCCTCTCCCCACGGGTGTCGCATCCCCTCGTGAGGCCCCTGTGTGCGGAGCGGGGGGCTGTGCACACCCCGCGGTGCTGCCCACGCTCAGCCCGGCCCGGCAGCGCCCTCCTAAGCTGCTGCTCCTCAGCGCCGCTTCCACGCGTGCTCCTCTCACCCAGCGCGTCCCCGCCGCCCACGGATGTCCCTGTCACCCCCAGTGTCCCCGTCACCCTCCCGTGTCTCCATCACCCCCCCGGTGTCCCCGTCACCGCCCCCGTGTCCCTGCGGGTTCCGTGCCCGCCCCACGCGCGGCACCGGGACCGGCACTGGGACCGGCACCGGGACCGGCCCACGCGCCCCGGCCCCGCCCCCGGCCCGTTCGNGCACTGAGAGACAGGAACCCGCACCGGGAACCGGCACCGGGAACCGGACACCGGGAAGCGGGCACCGGACACAGGGAACAGGCAGCGGGAAGCGGGCATCGGACACAGGGAACCGGGCACCGGTAACCGACACTGGACACCGGGAACCTGGAACCGGGCACCGAGAACCGGACACCAGGAACCGGACACCGGGACTGGCACTGGTCATCGAAGACCGAACACCGGACCTCGTCACCGGCATCGGCATCGGGGACCAGGCACCGGTAGCAGCTGTGGGGACCCGCCGGGCGGGGAGAGGCGCCGGGGAAAGCGGGACCCTTCGCCCGGCCCCGCCCCGTCCAGCCCCGTCCCGCCCCGTCCCGTCCCGCCGGGGACACCGGAGCAGCCCCGGTCCCGGTCCCGGAGCCGCGCTCCCCGACGCAGGCTGCAGGTAAGGGCCGGCTCCCCCGGTACCTCCCGGTACTTCCCAGTTCCTCCCGACTTCCCCGGTTCCTCCCATCATCCCGGGTCCGTGGGGGCGGGGGGGACTCCGTACCGGCCCGTTTCGTGCTTCCATTGCGGGGCGAAGCCTCTGGTCCCCCACCCCGGGAATCATCCTCGCGTGTCCCCCCTCCCCGGTGTCACCGGGCACCCAGCCCCCGGCCCTTAGGAGCCCCGGGGAAAAGGAGGGTTCGGGGAGCCGCGAGGGGCGGGAGCTGCGGAGTGGGCAGAGCCCGGAGCTGCTCCCGGCAGCCCCTGGATGCGCCTCAGCTTTCCCAGGTGAACAAAACACGGGGAAAGGGCGATTTCCCCCCAAATGCAAGGGAAATCCGGGGGGCTGGAAACAGCGCTGTGTCGGGTGGGTGCTGGATAACGGGAGCTGGGAGAAGGCGCCGGAGCCACCCCCGTGGGGCTGTCACGGACCCACGCGCCAGGGCAGGGCCGGGTGCCCCATGGCAGCACTTGGCTTCGAGCATCGCTCGTCCCTCCTCCACCCCTGTGCTCCAGAGGATGAAATTCCTCGATTCCTGGAAAGACCAATCCCTTCGGAGAGGCCAGATCCCAGCCGGGGCAAGAGCCGGGTGTAAAACTTCCCAGCTCTAATCTTCCCCTGGAGCAGGGAAGGATTTGGGCCATCTGGGGCCATTCTTTGCTGACCCCAACCCCAGTATCGGATCCGAATTGTCCCATGGAGTTTTCCTCCCTCCCCGAGCGACTTTGTCCTCCTGATCCCGGGGCGGGAAGCATGTGATGCGCCCT
>VXAC01006828.1:5273-36989 GCA_013399225.1 Rhipidura dahli | reverse complement strand
CCCCCCGCCCCCCGCCGCAGGCCGGACAGACGGACGGATGGTGGTTTGGCCTCAGTTTCTCCCCTCCCAGCCTCTGTTTTCTACTTCCCCATAAGTCTCCGTCTGCTCCTCGCGAAGGAGAAAGGAAGTTGCTGCCAGAGAGAGCAGCTTGATGGCAGCTGGAGAAAGAAAAGGAGGAAATGGAAGGCGAGACAGATGCTCCAAAATAACTCCCGCTTCCTCCTCCTCCTCCTCCTCCTCCTCCTCCTCTTCCTCCTTCTCTCCATAAAATAACCCCCCACCCTCTCCTCTTCCTCCTCCTTCTCTCCTTAAAATAACCTCCATTCCTCCTTCTCCTCCTCCTTTCCAATTTGGCAGCTGCCTCCTCCTTGGGGCACGGTAATCCCGGGGGAATTCCTTGACACCAGGCCAGATCCTCAAATCAGCCCCCCAGGACGACCCTCTGCCCCGTGCCGGAGCACCCCTCCACGTGGATCCCAGGATCCCATTCCCACGGGAAGCACCGGCGGGATTCCCCACCCACGCCCGGGGCTGGCACCGCCGGAGCCCCCTCGGAGGGGCCGCTCAGATCCTTGCACAGACACGTTGGAGCTGCCGGGGCGGATCAGCATTCCCAGGCAAAACCAAAAACCGTCTCCTTCCCGCGGGTGCATTTGCAGCCCCAGCGAGGGCTGTACCTTCGGGAAGGCGATTTTGGGATGGAAGAGTTCACATCCCGGGGCCGGAGGTGGAGGGGACAATGACAGGGACGCGCCAAGCGCGTGGCACCGGGAGCGAGGTGGAACCCCCCGGCTGCGCCGGTGCCCCGCGGCGTTCCCGGTCCCTGCTCCGGCCGCGGATTCATCGCGGCCTCGCCAAGAAATGAGCTTTTCCTCGGGCGAGGTGTTTACTCAGCGGCTTCCTCCCCGGCCTCACCCCGCTCGGCACACACGCGCCCGGCGTCTCCGGCTGCTCTCCGCACCCATGGCAACGTGCGAGGGCCGGCACGCGTCCCGCTCCTCTTCCTCCCGCTCCTTTTCCTCCCGCTCCTCTTCCTCCCGCTCCTCTTCCTCGGCTCCCCCAGCGCCGGTAACGCGGGCTTGGGAGCTGCGGGGGTCGCGGATGGGGCTCTCCGGTTACTCCGGCCCGGCTCCTGTAATCCAGGAGGGTTTAATTAATTAATAGGGGTTGGAGCACGGGCGAAAGCGATGCCGGGGGATGGAGAGCTGAGCAGCGGGATCCCATCCACCCGCTGGGCATTTAGCCAAGGATTCGGGGGGACCGGGAATGCTGAGGTGCAGAGCACGGGTGTTTTCCAGAGCAGCATGTGGGATGGAGGGGAAAACCAGGGAGATCGCCGCTATTCAATGTTTATCCTGTCGGGAAACGGTGTTTCCATGTTGGAGGAAACTTGTAGCAAGACAATCCAAGTTACTGTGGTCGCCGTGGGAAGGTGGAGGAGGGAGAGGAGGAGGAAGAGGAGGCAGAGGTGCCTCTGCTCTGAGCTGGAGCTTTATGGAGCCGCCCCCTCTGCGCTGCTCCATGAATTATTTAAGTGCTTTTTCTTTCCTGCATGAAATATTCACCCGCTGCCAAGGGAACTGGGGGGGCATGGGGGACCAAACCCACGGAGCCGCTGGTGGGAACCAGGTGAAGGGGACAGGCAGGGGAGAGGGACCTTTGGGGCAGTTGGAAACGATAATTGGGATGATGCTCCTGTCCATAAAGGAGCTCTGGACGGTGCTCACTTGGCAGCTCTGCTGTGGTGCCACCGCCGCCAGGTGACCTCAGGGTGGCGGGGTCTTGTGTTCCCCCCTCAGACGGGAGCTTTCAGTGATGTTTGTGCCCCCAGTGGTGTGGGGGAGGTTTTTTGGGGATCCTGGGGAAATCAGGTCACAGCCAGGTGTTGAGTGAGGTGGCAGCCCAGTGGGGTGAACCGGAGATGGGCACGGCACGTGTCTGTCCCCAGGGGACCACATCCGTCCTGTGGCAGGGACACCCTCGCACCACCGCTCAGGGCTGCAAGACTCCCCTGAAACCCAAAATGGGTGGAAACCCTTCAGAAAAGGGCCGTACCTGTCCCCAAAGCCACCGTTGGGACCGCAGCCCCGCCGCGCTCTTCCGGAGCAGGGAGGAACTTGGTGACAGCAGCACTCGGCTGCTCCATTTCGGAAGAAGAAGAAGCTGTTTTTTAGGGCGTTTTCATTAAAAAGAAGAAGGGGGTGGGGGGGAGCCCAAGCCCTGAGCAGGGCTGGAAACTTCAGCGACAGGAAGGAAGCGCAGTGGGTTATTTCGGGTTCCAGTTGGCTGCTCGGGCAAGGCTCGACTCTTCCGCGTGCCGATAGCAGCCCCTCGTGAACAATGGGGTCGTGGGGCCCTTCCCGGCAGGAAAACGGCTCATTCCGGTGAAATCTCCTGCTGGTGCTGAGTCAGCAGCTCCTGGTGGGCCGAGCGTGGTGCGGAGCGTGCCGGGGGAACCATCCCGGTGCAGCCGGAGCCAGCGGGAGGTGAGCCTGGGTTTCCTTGGGGTTTGCAGGGAGCGACCTCTGAAACCATCCCTGGGCACAGGAGAGGGAGCTGGTTGTGTTTTGGGGATCCCTATACCCACCTACACCACTTATGGGGTCCCTAGACCCCCCTATAGTGGCTTAGTGCCTCAGTTTCCCCCCTGGAGCGGTGCTCTTCATCCCGGAGCAGGGGAGGGCTGTGAGCAGCCGGGGGTTACTCGCTGCGGGGAGCAGAGGGTTGATCCATGATTCCAGCTGGCATCTGGGAGCCGTGGGCAGCTCGCAGGACTTGGCACTTCCTATTTTTCATGTGCTCTGGAGGTGGAGTTTGCACTCGCTGATCACCCAGGGGAGAGCTCGGGTGTGGGAATTCCTATTTATCCAGGCGCCGTTCCCAGGGCACCCCACAGCCGCGAGGGCGGGGACTTGCAGGCTGTCAACAGCACGGCAAAGCCCCGCTCCTTCCGGACAGGATGCGTGGCACGGGCAGAGCGAGTCCCCTGACAGCCAAGGCACAGGAGATGGAGCTGCCTCTGCCCGTCCTGCCCGTCCCTCCCTGCAGCTCCCGCCTGCAGCCATCGGCATTCCACGAGCCCGACCCGCCCGGGAGCTGCTGCCACCAGGCTCTGCCTTGTCTTTTTTGTCTTGTTAAGGGCAAGAGCATCAGCTCGAGGTTCAGGCTGGCAAAAATCAATGTTTTCCCATCGAAGGAAGTGCTTCCAAACCTCGGTGTTCTTCCAAAGGGCTGTAAATGAGGCTGCAGGCGGCGGCTCGGTTACTGCTCCCAGAATTCACATCCCCACGGAGCCTTGGCTGCCCTCGGGTTTGGGAGCTGCTGGCTGGGAGCTGCCCAGGGAGTGGCAGGAGCAGAACTGGGGATCCCCAGAGGGGTCTGGGACTGGCAGCTTGGCTGGGGGGAGTGACAGAGCTGCCTGTGATGGGGACAGACTCAGTTCTGTGATAGAATCCCAGAGTTGTGGAATGGTTTGGGTTGGAAAAAGACCAAAAGCTCATCTCATCCCACCCCTGCCATGGGCTGGGACACCTTCCACCATCCCAGGCTGCTCCAAACTCCGTCCAACCTGGCCTGGGACACTTCCAGGGATGGGACAGCCACAGCTTCTCTGGGCACCCTGTGCCAGGGCCTCACCTCCCTCTCAGGGAAGAATTCCTTCCTAACATCCAATCTAAACCTACTCCCCATCCACAAGCAATTTATCTCCATCCATCCTCACAGCAGCAGCATCCTTTAGTTGAAATATCTCCTCTCCATTCCCTGGGATGTATTTATAGGCTGCTCCATCCCCTCCCGCTCTGCCGGGCTGTCCATGCCATGTGCAGGCTCTTGCATATGCAGCTCCCAGCTCTGCCCATCCATCCCGGTTGTTTTCCCGCTGTTCTCCCCTCCCTGTGATTTGTAGCTCTGCGGTTTCCCAGGCCAAGATGCATCTCCAGGGTCGGCAGCGTTTTAATCGTTCACAGCAGATTTTAAAGCCGTGCTCTGCCCGAGGTGATGGATTTGGTCCCGACGGGATGTGGGAGTCGGGCTGTAGGTGAGGTTCCTGTCTGGGTGAATTATTCACCTCCGTGCAGTGCCGGCTCCAGAGGAGGCTGAGGTGGCAGCAGAACAAGTCCCAGCTCGTGTGGGTGTTGCAGGGTGAGCAGTGCCAGGGAGAAGGGCTCCCACACCGATTGCCGGGCGCTGCAAACCGGCTGTGCCGCTCTGGCCGCGGCCAGCACCGGGGTGGATGCGGCACATGGCATCGGGGGGTGACTCAGCTGCCACCTGCGCTGTCCCCGGCTCACCCTGCAGGAAATGAGTCAGGTTTTAAGGAAGGAAAAATGTTAAGATGATGGGGCAAGAGTCCTTCCTGCACCAGGAGCGGGGAGGCGGCGGCCGCAGGAGGGAGACCGCGATGGAGGGTCACGGGCGGTGCTCAGGTAGGGACACCTCGCTCGCTGTGACCTCTCCTCAGGGTCTGGGGAAAGGAAGGTGGGAACACCCTGTAACTGATCCCACTGACCAGAGCTGGGGGTGAGTTCGGCTCTCACCTGCCCTGGCACCCAGGAGCTCCCTCGCTCTCGCCATTGGCTGGAGATGCTCTTTCTCCTGCCAAAAGGCTGCGTGGGGAGGCGAGGAATCACAGAAACACGGAATGGTTTGGGTGGGAAGGGACCTTGGAGCTCACCCTGCCATGGACAGGGACTCTCCACTAGCCCAGGTGAGATGGGGACGGGGAGCAGGCTCTGATCCGTGTGTGCCTCTTCCCCCGCAGAGATGGACACCTTCAGCACCAAGAACTTGGCCCTGCAGGCGCAGAAGAAGCTCCTGAGCAAAATGGCCACCAAGACCATCGCCAACGTCTTCATCGACGACACCAGCAGCGAGATCCTGGACGAGCTGTACCGGGCCACCAAGGAGTACACCCACAACCGCAAAGAGGCCCAGAAGATCATCAAAAACCTCATCAAGATCGTGATGAAGCTGGGGGTTCTCTACCGCAACGGGCAGTTCAGCCCCGAGGAGCTGCTGGTCATGGAGCGCTTCCGCAAGAAGGTTCACACCTTGGCCATGACGGCCGTCAGCTTCCACCAGATAGACTTCACCTTCGACCGCAGGGTCATGTCCAGCGTCCTCACCGAGTGCCGGGACCTGCTGCACCAGGCTGTCAACGGGCACCTGACGGCCAAGTCCCACTCGCGCATCAACCACGTCTTCAACCACTTTGCGGACTACGAGTTCCTGTCGGCTCTGTACGGCCCCGCCGAGCCCTACCGCACCCACCTGCAGCGCATCTGCGAGGGGGTCAACAAGATGCTGGAGGAGGACAACATCTGAGGCTGGCCCGGGTGGGCGCTGGGCAGCCGGACTCTGCCTCCCGTCTGCTTTGCCCCTCGCCGGGCTCGTCCCTCCTCCTCCTCCTCATCCTCTGCAGTGCTCACTTGTGTTCTCCTCGTTTCTACAAAAGGCTGAACCTCTTGACTTCGTCTCCCTCTTGCCCAGGGTCTGCAAAGCCCTCCCTGTGCTGGGCTGAGACCTCTCCAGGGGGTCCTGGGATTTTGGGCCGCTGCTGTACAGTTCGATTTCCTTTGCCCACCAAGTGCCTTTAGCTCAGAGTCGAAGGATTTGGACTCTTTGCCTTGAACTCAGTTGTAACCCCCCTGGGGGAAAACCAAACCAAAGACTCGCACTGTGAAGCACCTCCGAGGCATCTCTGAGCAGGTGGGACGTTGTTGGGGCGAACAGTTCTGAGACCCCACAACAGGAGGCTTGTGGAACTCTGGTTTTCCTCCAGCAGCTCCACAACGTGGTGGGAGCAAATTATGGTCCAGACTTGTGGGTGCTTCTGTGTGGGCTTTGGTGTCCTCAAAGACAAGTCCCTGTGACCAGGAGGGTCCCTCCTCACGTGGGTGAGGGCAGGGAGGGAGCTGCGAGGAGCTGCTCCTTCCCTGGATCCCGGCTCCCAACTCCCCCAGCCTCCAGCGGCGCTGCCACCTGACAGCTCCAGCGCTGTCCTCGGTGGCTTTTCCAAAGCTGCCCCTGGGATCTGAGCCCTTTTCCATGCCCCTGACTGAGTGATGGTTGTTCGTTTTTAGCAAACTCTGTAGCCCTGATGAGTTATTTAAATAAACTCACCCGTGTGGCCTGGGAGCTCCGTGTGGCTGTTCCAGGGGCACTGACAGTGACAAAACGAGCCCTGGGGACGCCTGGCTCTGTCCCCAGCTGGTGGTGGCTCTCTGTGCCCCAGGGTTTGTGCTCCTGTGCCCTGGCGTTGCTGCTGGCTGTGCTGTCCCTGCTCAGCAGCTCCTGGCTCTGCATGGACACAGGGAATGGCTTCCCACTGCCAGAGGGCAGGGTTGGATGGGACACTGGGAAGGAATTCCTGGCTGTGAGGGTGGGGAGGCCCTGGCACAGGGTGCCCCATCTCTGGCAGTGCCCAAGGCCAGGTTGGATGGAGCTTGGAGCAGCCTGGGACAGTGGGAGGTGTCCCTGCCCATGGCAGGGGTGGCACTGGATGGGATTTAAGGCCTCTCCAAACACCAACCATTCCATGGTTTTGTGAAATACCACTCCCAGCTCTCTGAGCACTGAGAATTGCCCTTTTAGCATCACCACAGAGGCAGCTGGCCTTATCTCAGTGACCTTCTTGTGCCTCCTGTTCCACGGATGTCTCCAGGCACGGGCGGCTCCCGCTCGCTGCTCCCTTTCCACCGCTGGCACTGATAACTCTCAGCCTCAGAAGATCGAATAAAAGGCACAAAGACCTTATCTCTGTCATTTCACAGGCCTGGCTCCAGCTGTCACAGAGAATTGTGTGACACAGCTTTGGGTGGGGGCGAAGAGAACACGGCCAGGAGCCCAGGAGGTGCAGATCTCTCAGGAGGGCAGGGGCCAGGGGCCTTTGAGAACAACTCCTGTCCCCCCCAGGCTGGTGTGTCCCTGTCAGCTGCAAGACCCCCCCTAAACCCTCTGCAGCCCCAAATTCCCGTGGGACACCTCAGCTCCTCCTGGCCAAGCAGCAACAAATGTCCACCCAGCTGGAGAGGGGAGGAGGGACAGAGCAGAGCAACTGCAGGCCAGAGCACGATGCTTTATTTCTTTATTTGTGCTGTATTTACACAGGAAAGGAATTGCACATTCCCTGTTATTACTCTGGATAAGAAAAAAATCACTTTTCTGTAGGTATAAAATAGTCCCGTGGTTGTGCTGAGACGTGGAAGTGTTGCTTGGATTGATTCCTGGTTGTGTCAGAATAAGCTGCTCTGCCTTCCCCCCATCCAAGCTCTGGAGCCACTCCAGCCACTCACTGGCTGTGGAATCAGAGCTTTGGCCAACTCCCTCCCTTCCTCCCCCTAAATTAATTATTTCCTCCTGTCACGCTGGTGGAGGGAGAAATCCCATCTCCCCTCCGGAGACTACAGAGTTAACAACTTCCCTTTAGCAAGCCCTGCTTGAACCCAGCCACTTATCTCCCTGCACTGCTCTTCCCGGGCAGGCAGATAAGGAGCCCCTTTCCTCCTTCCCTGGGCAGCTCAGCCAGGCAGGGAGGGGGCACGGGAGCCTCCCGGGAGCTTTCCAGCTGCAGAGCAGGGTGTCACCCTGACACAAGGCAGAGCAAACCCGTCCTCACGCCCCCAAGCCCCACTCAGGTCGGTCCCCAGCACATTTCAGTACAGAAAACACAAAAGGTTTGGTCAACCAAAAAGAAAAGCCCCGCAGGTAACCAGGAAATGCCTTGGGCCTCGGGGTCACAGCTCGTCACGGGGGGTTTTTGCTACAATCGTGAGTTTGGACAGCTCGAAACGGAACTTGCCTTCCCTGTGAGACACTGGAGAGAGGAGAGAACAGCCCAGGATCAGCAGAGGGGAAAGGAGGAGCAAAGCAGCCCCGCTGGGCCCTTTCCAGGGTGTCAGGCACTGCTCTCCCCGCTCCTGCACACGCCAGGCTGGGGGAGAAAGCCCTCCTTTCCCCTTGGAATGGGACTGGGATGGGACCCCCAAAACCCTCCTTGTCCTTTGTGGGATGGGACCCCCAAACCCAGCTGCCAGTGGCAGACTGAGAGCACCCCTGGCTCCGTGGCACTGGGTGTCTGAGCTCACACTGGTCCCTGGCCTGTCTCCCACGCCAGCCCCCCTCTCACAGCTCTCTCGGGCACAGACCTGTTGTTTCAGTGGTTTCAAACTCGTCCTGTTTCAAGGGGATGTCGCTCTGGGCACCCACAGCAGCCTGAGACTGGAACAGGAAGGAAGGAGGTGTAAGAGGCTGAGGGAAGCCAAGAAGCCCTGGTGCTCAAACCAACCGAGCAAGAGCACAACACTCTGAACACAAAGGGGTTTGTGATTTATGTGCAGTGAAAGCATTAAGTGCACAAAAGGCAACCTGGAGGAAAATCTGTCTGCTTTTCCATTTCCTATTAAACCACGGGCTCGTGTCCTTGGGGTGAGTGAAAGCCTCACCCCTGGAAACGGGGAAATGGAAGAATGAGCCAGACAAAAACACCAGCAGAGGTTTGATTTGCTTTGTCACATGGAATCTGTTGAGGCAACCCCAGCCTCCCTCTGCACCCCGGTGCCTTTGGAGCCCCCTCCCAGCAAATCCCTGGGACTGAGAGGGCAGGAACACAACGGAGCAGGCTGCCCACCTGCAGCCCCTCTCCTGCCTGCCACCAGTCTCCAATTAGGGACACGATGGAGCACATTTTATGGCACAGATGTCTAATAAATGTTTTCCATGTCTAATTCATGTTTTATAGCAGCCTCCCACACTCCTGCTTCCCCGGGATCAGCTGGGACTTACATAAGCCATGGCATACTCTATCTTGGCTCCTTTCACTTCAGCTTTAAACTGGGTAAAGAAGAGATAAGACTTCCCTTGAGGCCTGAAAGAAGAAAGCAGAGCCTTTGTCAGCGGCGCAGAGGGTGGAGGTGCAGAGGAGTGAAGGATTCCTGGCTGCCTCCCTCCCCCCACGGGCACCTCTGGATCTCCTGTAGCTTTTGTGCAGAGGGGGGAAGGGGGGAGCACAGAATTTATAAACCAATAGCTGCACGAAAAGCCCCCAGAGCCACGGCGGAGAGGAGAATCCTCCCTGCAGAGGTGCAAATCCGCATCCATGGCCTGTCCTTATCCCGGCCCCGCGTGCCCCGCGGTGCTTCTGCTCGGGACGCACCTCCAGATGGAGCAGGAGAAGAGCCCGTTGTCCTCGCTGAGCCCGACGCTCATCTGCCATTGCTGCACGGGGAAGACCCAGAGTCAGAGGGGGAAATCCCTGCGAGGCCAATCCCCCCCTGCAGCCGCAGAACGAGCTCCAGAACAACCCAGCGCAAAGCCCCGCAGCCGCTGCGGCCCCTCCCGCTCCCGGCTGCCGCAGCTGCCGTCCCTGCTCTCCACAAAGCAGGCACCAGTCCCGTTCCCTTCCCGGCTCGGGAAACGGAGCCGCTCCCAGCAGCAGCGGGGCTGCCCGGGCTGTGCCCGGCTCACCTCGTTTGTGCCGCCCTGGGCCGAGTAGGTGAAGGTGCAGCCGAAATCGCCCTGCCAGGAGAGAGGAACAGCAGCGGCCTCGCCTCAGCGTCTCTTTCACAGAATGGAGGAATTGCCGAGGCTGGAAAAGCCCTCCAAGAGCATCGGGCGCGGCAGTTCCCCAGCAGAGCCAAGGCCAGCGCTGCCCCGTGTCCCCGAGTGCCACATGCACGGGGCTTCGAATGTCCCCAGCCATGGGGACTGCACCCTCCCCGGGCGGCTGTGCCAGGGCCTGACCCCCCTTCCATGAAGAATTTTCCCCAATATTCAGCCTAAACCTCCCCTGGCACCACCCGAGGCCGTTTCCTCCTGCCCAGAGCGCTGGGATGAGGGACCCCGGCCCCTTCCCCGCTGGGGCCCTTCCCGTGCGGAGCCGCCTTCCCATGGGGACCCTTCTCTCTCCGAGACCCCCGTTCTCTCTGGATCCCTTTGCAGCCCCCTTTGGGGACCCCCCTTTTCCACAGGGACCCCCGTTCTCTCCGGATCCCCCTGGCTTTGCAGCCCCCTTTGGGGACCCCCCTTTTCCACAGGGACCCCCGTTCTCTCCGGATCCCCCTGGCTTTGCAGCCCCCTTTGGGGACCCCCCTTTTCCACAGGGACCCCCGTTCTCTCCGGATCCCCCTGGCTTTGCAGCCCCCTTTGGGGACCCCCCTTTTCCACAGGGACCCCCGTTCTCTCCGGATCCCCCTGGNAGCGCGGGCTATGGCGGCCGGGAGGGGTCAGCGCGGCGGCGGCGGCACGGCCGCCATGCTGGGTGTGGGCAGGAGCCCGGGCGGGAGGACGAGGGGACATCAGGGGACATCAGGGGACAGCAGGGACAACAGAGGCACGAGGGACTGCCGGGACAGAGGGACAAGGGCACAGGGAACCGCGGGGACAAGAGGCCCTGTGGCCAGGGGACAAAGGACCACGAGGATCAGGTGCCATTGGGCCAGGCGTCCGTGGGAAGAAGAGGCCGCGGGGAGCTCGGGGACAAAGGACAGCGGGAGGGCTGAGCTGGGACGGAGCGAGGGTCCGGGGAATGCTCAGAGCGGTGACACGGAGCGTCCAGGCTGGACGGGCACAGGTTCTGCTCCCAGATCTCCCTCTGGGGCGGCCTCGGCCTCCTGCAGAGGATCGGGAATGGCCCCCGGGTCAGGGGCCTGAAGCCTTCCCTGTGCCCCTCACGGAGCTGGGGTGCCCCTGGTTTCACCCAGATCCCTCCGCGAGGATTCTCCAAGATCAATTTACATCCTTTCTTTGGGCCAGCCCAGCCCTGAGCCTTCCCCACTCCTCCTCTGGGGAGCCGGGTGTTTCTGAGCCGCTCCGGTCCTTCTGGGGGTGCAGAGATCAAATGCCTGAGACCCCCAAGCACCCAGAGTTTCCACTGACGTGGCTTTCTCAGAGCCAGAGCTGTCGTTGCACCTTTATCCCACCCACTTTGGGAATGGAGATGCCGGGAAGTTTTCCATTCGAGCATCTTTCAGGGCAAGGAGTAACTTTTCTGAGCTAATTTTGTAGCTCGAGGAGTGATTTTGTTTCAAAAATAAGCCCCCAGGAACATCTGTTCTCCCTCCACACCATCCACCTAAAAATAAAGCCCCACAGGGTGTGTTTTTGGGAGCGAAATGCCTCCCAAGCCACACTCAAGCCCCAAATTCTTGAGGAAGAGTGGTTTTTGCCTGGTTTCCCCAGCACCTGCTGCTTCCTCTGTCATCACCACTCACTCAGGAAATTTGCTCAGCTTCATCCTCCTGCCAATCCTGCCCCCAGAGTCCTCCTGCTCCCCATTCCCATCACCTTTCCCGCGGGACAGGGGCCTCCCACAGCGTTTGTATTTCAATCCCCCTGCTCCCTGTGCAGCAGCCCCAGAAACCAACCCCTTTTCAGGGTGCCAAACAATCCTGCAGCAATATGGGGGGATCAGAGGAGTCGACAGATCTGAAAACTCTTCTAGACGAGAGCGTTTTAAGACATTTTTAAGAAGCGCTCAGCTTTTTTGGGACAGGAAAAAAGCAGTTTAAAATTAAGCCTGAAAAGAAACAAACCCTGCAAAAATAAAGCTTCTTACCATCCAGCAGCACCCACCCAGCTGTGAGGGCAGCAGGGACAGAGGGAGCAGCTCTGCTGGCTGCAGGGTGCCCTTACAGACACATCTCAGAAAGGTGAGATTTCCTCCACCCCGCTCCCTCCGACCTCAAAACTCACACCCCGGGTGCTTTGTAGCAGCCAAACCACAACTGCCATAATTGGGACAATTATTTGGGCACAGGGACAAGAAGAAGAGGGAAAATCTGCTCCCAGCCATCCCCAGGAACCCAAATGCTCCAGCTGGAAGAAGCTTTGCATTGAGAACAAGCCTCCAGCAGCACCAACAGTGGGTTCATTAACAGCAGCTCCCACGGAGGGAGGCAGAGCAAGGCCAGGCTGGGGAAGCTTGGAGCTGGGAGGGCGAGCAGAGGCAGGCCCAGCTCTGCAAAGGCAGCTCCCTGGGCCCCAGAGTGGGACTGGAGCAGCTGCACCCCTGAATCCCACCCCAGGCTGGTGCTGACTCGCTCAAGGTCACGCCGAGCCAGGAACACGGGCCAGGATTCCCAACCCTCGGCTGCTTGGATCGTGCTTCCCCCGAGGAACATGAGGGATTTAATATTCTCTCCACTGCTCGGCACAGAAAGAACAGAGCACTTGGCTTTCAGCTGAGCTGCTCTGGCTGTGGCAGCAGCTGCCGCTTCCTCCCGCCCCCCAAAGCAGCCACCACGTCTCTTTCCAATATTTTAATGAGTCGCTACATCTTACACTCATAATTATAAAAGAATAAGAATCCATAAAAATATTTTCTTTTCATAATACGCACTTAAAATACTCCAGGGCAAGTCAACGTGGTTCATTTGGGTGGGTTTTGTTTGTGTTTTCGTTTTGCCCCTGGCAGAACCCTTGGCTTGAGGGGGGGATGTGCTCCCCTGAGGTGTGATTGCTCAATCCCCCTCCCCAGAACTGCAGTTCCTGTTGCCCAGGTAAATAAAAACCAGGAGAGAGCATTGCTGAGTAGACGGGCAAGGGGACCAGTCACTGACCCGCAGAGAACTGAAGCACAGCCAATTTCAGTGCACGTGGGAAAGCTCGGGGAAGGAGAGGGGGGTCGGGAGGCGGCACAGAGAACGGAGGGAGGGAGGATTTGCATAAATATCATCCATCTTGTGTTGCAAAAACCCAAATGCTGCTGTGAGCTCTGGAGAGAGGCTCTGGCTGTAGCCAGCTGCCAGTGCTACCTGTTGGCACAACTCTGTGAGAGCGGCCATGAGAGGAAGGGTCAGAGGACGCAGTTACCGGCCCCGGCCACTTCCTCCATCTGCTCTGCAAATTGAAACTGGAAAATATATATATAAAAAAGAAAGACTAGTGTTGCATGCTTCTGTAGAGCTCTCTTCACTTCCCAGGGCTCCAGTGTGGCAGCAGGACACAGAGCAGCTCCCCAGGTGAGCAGTAGGTAGTTCTCTCTTCCCTCCCACTCCTGGCTTAAGGCAGCTTCTGATTCGGCTCTTCCGTTTCCAACACAGGCACTGAGTTCTTGCAGGTAAAGAGTTTGGGAACTGCACAGGTGCAGTGGAAGGGGAAAAGGATTGGGGAGAGAGAGATGGACACAAACCTCAGCCTCGGGACACAGACCACTGTCCATTGATTCCCAGGAGAGAGGGAGTAGCAGCAAAAAAAGCATCGAACAGCCAGGCTGGAGGAGAGGAGGAGGACGAGCAGCCGAGCAGGGGCAGACCTCCAGCTTGGAAAGTGAGAGAAGGTGGCACTGTCCAAAGGGAAGGTGCCCTCCAGCTTTTCCCCCTGGCCTGGGGGGACCCCCAGCCCGACGTGGGCACTCAGCCCCTTGTGCTCTGGGTTGGACACTGCCGGGGAGCGGGAGGGCACGGGGCAGGTGAGCTGTCAGTGTCCAGTTTGCAGAGGCTCGTGCTCTCAGAGGTATTCTTGTAGAAAGTGCAGCAGCGTGATTTCGTAGTGCTCTCCTGACTCAGGGCACCGAATACTGTGTCTCTCGTTGGGGTAGATCTGTTCCAGGGCAGACGTGGGGCATCGGTCACTCAGCAGGGACACAACTCCCTCCCCTCTGCCCCGTCCCCTCCATCCAGTCCCCAGCTGGACAAAGAGGGTGCCAGGGAAGGGCTGGAGCACAACCCCTCCCTCAGTGCAGCCACCTCTTCCAAGTGAGACAGAGCAGCTCCTGGAGAAGGAAAGTTCCAGGCCCCAGGGCAGCAGCCCTGCCTGCACATGCCACGTCTGCCAGCCACGGAACAGCCACAGTGCCACCTCCCGGCCTCCTCTCCGAGTCCAGCGAGGTGTTCACTGTCACCAGCACCACCATGGGATGTGGCACATCTGCCTTCATCTCCTCCCATCCCCAGAACACACAGCAGGGAGCTTTCTCCAGATTTATGGGACCTTTCCACCCCACTCCCAACCCTCCTACCTGCAGCTGGTAAGGTTTCCCAGCCCGGATTAGCTGTGATACCAGGAAGTTGGTGTGAAAAAAGTGCACATTTTCATCCAAAAAGCCATGGAGGATCAGCAAACGATTTGGCCTGGACACGGGGTGGAGAAAAGGGAGAGAAACACGATGAGAAACCAGATGGAAAACACGATGAGATACCAGATAAAAGCTCTGCAGAGGGTCTGAGCAAAGAGCTGCCAGCTGGACGAGCCAAACCCAAGTGAGAGCAGTGCCAGGCCATGGCTGTGAGCCTCGAGCCCTCCCTGGCACCGGGGCTGGGGCTGCCGTGGCCCAGCTGCTGCCGAGTCAAAGCAGATCAGAACCCCTGCACTCCCTTGGGACTGAGCAGAGGTGGCACCGAGCAGGCCCAGGAGCAGCTCTGGGGCAGGTACTCACTCGTTGGGAAGCTTTTCCACGTGCAGTGCCACCGAGCCAGCCTCGTAGCCCTGCTGGTTGTTCTCGGGGACGTCCATGTAGCGCTCGGTGTAGCCGGTGTCGTAGGCCATCCACACGGTGACGGGGGCACCCGCTATGGCGATCTGTCAAACACAGGGGTGGCACACACGGCCCCCGTTACCACCTGCTCAGCAGCACAGGGGCTCCCCGTTTTCCTGGAGGCAGGAAAAAGCAGGCTCTGGGCTGCTCTGTCACTCAGATCAGGATTCCCCCTCAGCGATCCCACACGCAGCCCGGATTCCTCCTCCTGCTGCTGCTCCTCCCGTGCTCACAAAGGGGCAAATTCCCTAAATCAGCACTAAAGGAATCCCCTCTGCAAGGGGGACTTGTCAATGAGCCAGACTGGGGACTGGGGCTGGGAACAGCACATCAACATCTCCCTGTATGGCAGCCCCAGCCCTCCACTGGGAAGGAGCCCATCCCAGAGCCATCCCCCTGCAGCCCCAGCCCTCCACTGGGAAGGAGCCCATCCCAGAACCATCCCCCTGCAGCCCCAGCCCTCCACTGGGAAGGAGCCCATCCCAGAACCATCCCCCTGCAGCCCCAGCCAGGGATGAGCTGCAGCAAGACACAGGACTGGAGCCAGGAACTCCAGGCAGGCAGGATGGGGGACATTTCCACCTGTCCACCACAAACAAGCTAAAATGCCAACTCCAGCTGCCAAGAGGGACAGAAGCTGTGGGAGCCAAGAGTCCCAAAGGCACCAGCCCCACGTGCAGGCTCACCTTGAAGACATTGGGTTTACAGATGAGCCCCATGAGGGACAGGAAGCCCCCGTAGGACCAGCCGTGGATGGCCACCCGGCTCAAGTCGATGAACCCGTATTTTTCTGCTACATAATGTAAACCTTCCACCTGGTCCTCTATCTCCACCTGACCCTAAAAGGCGACAAGGAGGCTCATGTTAGTGATAAATTTAGGAACTTGAGGCAGGAATGGGCAATGCTGACACAGGAAACGAGCAGCCACCACCCTTGGGAAGGACAAATGACCAGAGATTCCCCAGCACAAGGAGGACATTACCATTTGGTTTTTCAGGGCCCCTTCAAATTTGAGGCCTCGCTGGCAGGATCCCCTTCCATCAATCACCACCACAGCATAGCCCAGAGATGCCAATGTGTTCAGCCGCAGGTACTTGATGCCTTTGAAGGAGTTGTTCACCAGCTGCACCTGCACAAGGAGGGAGGAAGAGTTTCAGAGCTGCCTTCCAGTGCCTTCCTGTGTCAGTGGAGGATCCTGAGCTGGACAGCAGCCACTCATCAAGCTATGGGAGCCATGAAAATCAAACCACATGCTGGGAAAGTCATCTGAGGTTTGAAGCAGAGGTCAAACAGAGGGACAAACTACAAGAGTAGGTTTAGATTAGATATTAGGAGGAAGTTTTTTGCTGTAATGGTGGTGAGGCCCTGGCACAGGTTGCCCAGAGCAGCTGTGGCTGCTCCATCCCTGGAGGGAGGCTGGATCTGTGAGCAGCCTGGGATAGTGGAAGGTGTCCCCGAGCCCAGCAGTTCACCTGGGTTATTACCTGAGGGCCTCCATATACAAAGAGCACCGTGGGATGCTTCTTGCCAGGCTGGACATCGTGGGGTTTGTAGACCATTCCGTAGAGCTCCACGTCCGACTGGGTGCGGAAGTGGAAGATCTCCGGGGGGACGTAGTCTGGGGGACAGCCTGCAGCAGGAGGGTCACACACAGCACTGAGGGACCCAGCAGCCTCTGCACCCCACCCCTGAGCAGCTCCTCTGTCCAAACCTGGCCCCCCTGGTCAGGGCTCCTTCAACACCAAACCTCCACCTGTCTGCACATGGAAGGGATTCCACAGGGAAACCTCACCAGCTGCGAGTTCTGTGACAAGGCACGTGTGCCACAACAGCAGGGTGGGAGAGGGTAAGAACAGGGATGGCAGAAAGTGTTTCCATAGGGATTCAGCTTCTGTGAGCTGCACCTAAACCTTTAAAAACTGCAGTGCAGAATGGAGCAGCCACTGCATCCCAGGTACTTGTCCCTTCCCTCTTCAGACAAACCATGAATAAAATAACACCTGGAAGTGTTCAAGGCCATGTTGGATGGGGCTTGGAGCAACCTGGGCTGGTGGAAGATGTCCCAGCCCATGGCAGGGCATGGGAACAGGATGAACCTTAATGTCCCTTCTCACCCAAACCATTCAGTAAAACTACACCCTTGTGGGTGTGCAAACTCTGTACATCCCTGAGCACGACTTTTGCTCAGTGTGTGAAACTCCTCAAAGCCCACAGAGCATTTCCTGGCTGAGCTGACCACGAGAAATGTCTTCCCCACAAGATAACGAGATTCATCTTCCCTCAGAGTGAACGTACTCAGACCACTTCCCCCCCATCACTCCTGGCTGCTGCTGGGAGAGTCACCACTGAAAGGTCCCACGTTCTCCAGGACTTACTGGCTGCCTCCATCATGCTGGCCCAAAACTTGGGCTGCTTGTGCAGGGGGTCGTCATCGGGGCCGCTGAGCTTGTAGATGTGCACACAGGGAGGAGTGCTCACACTGCTGTAGTGGCTGATGAACATGTCAAAGTTCTGGCAGGGGACACAGGAGAGTTAGGGAACGAGGTCCTGCACTTGCCACGGAAAAGCTCCCACACCTCAAGCAGCACTCAGGACTTGTTACTGGCCACAAGTCATTGCCATGCCCAGTTAGGATCCCTGTCAGTCAGGAGATGGGAATCCAAGACACAACAAACCTGGCTCATGGAGCAGCTGTGGGAGAAGCCTGGAGTGGTGAGTCGCATGATCTCGCCAGGAGACTCGTAGCTGACCACGTAGAGGTGGTGCTCCAGAGGGGTGTCCTTGGTGCCTTGGAAATACACCAGCTTGGTGGCCTCGTTGACCCAGATCTGTGCAGGGAGAGAGGGCTCAGGGACAGGCAGGGACAAGCTCTGCTCCTCTGCCAGCCCAGTGTGTCTGTCCCTGGGCAGAGCCAGCTCAGAACACACCCAGACCATGACAGGACTGCTCAGGGCAGGGGGACGAGGGGCCAGAGAACACCCACAGCACCTGGAGAGCCGCAGACAACACAGTGCAGTGACAAAGAGCAGTCCCTCAGCCTTTCTGTTAAAGACTCAAAGCATTTGCTTATTCATGGGCAAAAAAGCTGGGCTTTGCTCCCTGCAGGTTAAGAGGAAGCCATCCCCCTAACCAGGAAGATTCAGTGCTTACATGGCATCTTACAGAGCCATAGAACCATTGGAAAACCCCTCCAAGATCAACCACCAACCCAGCAGCACCGTGTTCACCACTAACCCATGTCCCCATGTGCCACATCCACACCCTTCTGAACACTTCCAGGGGTGGTGACTCCCCGCTGCCCTGGCCAGCCTGTCCCAGTGCCTGACCAGCCTCCCAGTGAAGCCATTTCCCCCATCTCCAACCTCAACCCCCACAGTGCAATATGAGGCTGTTTCCTCTGCTCCTGTTCCTTGCTACTGACCCTCACCTGGCCACAGCCAAAGCATGGCTGGATTAGAGGGTACAGGTGCCTTTTTTCCAGCCACCATGGTAATGAATTCCCATTTGTGGGAGGACCAGTCTGACACTCTCGGCACCAAACTTTAAGACACATTAAAATAGGTTTTTTACTGTCCAGATAAAGCTGTTTCTAAAAACCACCCAGTCAGGCAGGAACAGAGGTGACAGCTTTTAAATCCTGCATTGATCCAGTGACAGTAACTGAACTGTTTTTCCACCTTACAGTTTCCAAATGCTATTTCTGGCTAACCCACAGTTTGAAGACCCCTGTGAACAGCAAAGGGAAAAACATATCCAACCCAATTGGCCAGGAAAACCAGGCAGAGCCCTGTGGAGCAACAAATGCATCAAAATAATTGCTGCTAACACAATTTTAGCCGTAACACATGCAGGGAAGAGCTGTGGCCAAAATCAACAGCATGTACAGTGAGAATCCACATGGGGAGGGACAGCAGGTTAATTGCAGATTGAGGAAAAGCAGCAGAAACCAAAAGCTTGGAGCTGTTGTTCTTTTAAAAAGCGAGAAGTGAAAATCCAGATTAATTGGAAATGAACAGACAAGGTCTTTATTTTGACAGAAATCACCTGGGAGTGTTAAAGATCAGACTCGGAGTTAATTCCTGAAGCAAAAATGAAACTAGGTTTCTACAAGATTAATAAAAATTCATTTCTGGCTGTTCTGCAAGCGACAACAGATACAGCTTCTCCATATTCCAAATTGCTTTATATTCCCCAGCTGCCTTCTTCCTAAAGGCTCTGCTGAGGGATCAGCTGGAGACCAAGAGTTCACTCCGAGTGCCAGGACACATTTCCACACTGCAAGAACTCATTGGAGTTAAAATGCCTCAGCAAAGGCAGCAATCCCCAGCTTCTCCACAAAATGGTTCTTTGTTGCTCTTAAACCTCAGACTTGTGTCCTTTTTTATAGCCTGGCCCACTCCTGGGATTTACCTAAGGAGCAATCCGAAGTCTGATTAAGAAGGCAATCAGATCCATGTGCACTGGCCTACAGCACTTCTGGGGAAAGCAGAGGCAGCAATAAAAACAGCAACAAAATGAAGCTTAAGCAGTTCTAGCAGGTCCCAGGCGTAAGGGAGGACTCAGGCCAGGACTGGGGGCAGAAAATGAAGAGCTGAGACACTGCAAGAGAATAAAAATAACCCCTACCTTGGACCCGTGCCTCGCCAGCACCTCCCATTCCCCACCAGTCAGGGCAATCTCCTCCTTGATGGGACATTTGAAATCATCTGCAAGAAGGACCACGAGAATAAATCCCTGCCCTCCCCAGAGGCCAGCGAGAGGGGAGCTCCCAGGCACAGCCCTTACCCTCGCTGTGGACACAGGGCTGCACCCAGTCGTGGCTGCCTGGCTTCAGGACTGCTGTCACCCTGTACAGGTGGCAGAAGCCCGTCTTGCACTCGTTGGCTCGGATAAAGCAGAGCTCTTCCTCCTCCCCCTCGGGCTGGATGAAAGGATAGAAGATGTCGTGAACCTGTCGCACAAGATGAGAAACCTGTGAGTGATTTGCTTTGTCAAACCTTTGCTTTAACACCAAATTTGGGGCTACTGAGTAGCAAAGCTGCTGGAGCAAGGACTAAACTGGACACCCATCAACATGAGAATGGTTAACTGAGGGGAGGAAGGGGCAGCCTGCATTCTCCCAGCCCCGAGCCTCTTACATTTATCCACACATCAGTGGTTTCTTCATAGATCACAAATGGCTGGACATTTTCTGGCACAGTTTTGGCAAATTCAGCACGCTGCTCCTCGTTTTCTGGGACTGGAATAAAGAGTGCTGGAGGCAAAAGGACTAGCTGGAGCCGCTGCTGAGGTCTGTCTAGGAACATAGCCCAGGCACTGGGGAAAGAAGTCAGAGGTGAATGTCAGAAACACAGAATAGAGGTCCCTTTCCAACACCCAGAACATGCATCCTTTCCTTCCCCCCGCTGGCAGAAAGGATTTGGGCATCTGAATGCAAAGCTTTTCTCATCACTGCTGCTTTCTAATCCCCTGGAAGCCGTGCCAACACACACGTACTGCCAGACAGCTCTGGTATTTCACAGGGGTATTGCTCAGACGAGATGTCTGACAGATTTGCCAGCGCCTGCTCCAAGGGAGCACTGCTAACAGAGCCCTGTCTCCAGAATGGAACTCCTCCTTGGACACCCCTCCATCAGGAAGCCCTGTTCGTGCTCCAGCTCCCCTCCAGCTCGAGTGATCACCCTCCAAGAGCTCCGTCTGCAGCCTCCTCCTCTCGCTCTCACAGAGAGGCACAGACCCAACACGAGTGCCAGGGGAAGGAGTCGCTTCAGTCCCAGCCCTGCCTCTCTCCAAGGAGAGTCCCTGGCAGTGGTGCTGCACTGCAGGCTCTCAGCGTGACAGATGGCAAAGCACGGCCACCCCGAGGCCTGCCAGGGCATCCAGGGAGGCTTCATCATGAAAGGCAGGTTTGAAAAGAGGCAGCTCTCCCCCAGCGCCGCAGGATTTCAGGAACTGAGATATTCAGCACATTTAGATAAGCTCTGGTGCAGAACATCACAATCACCTCCAGGATTACCTGCTGGAAAGCTCTCTAAATTTCCTTTCCAGAGCAGAAAATTAATGACGAGTTACAGAATGCCACCTTCAAAGACTGCCAAGTCACCTTAACTTGATCTGCACACACACCAGTTAAGCCAAGCAAGCTTGGGAAGGGCAAAAATTAAGAACTTTAAAATTTCCATCAGATGGGGGTGAATTCTGTAACTCTTCAGCCAAGACTGTGTATCCCATTTGGAGCCATGGCCAGTCCCAGAGCAATCCTTCCCCTTGGACACACTGCATGGAGGATGTGGCACCACAGACCCTGCCCCTGTCCTGTGATCCAGGCTTTGATCACAAACTGTGCCCATGAACAAAGACAAAACTGCCTACAGAACACCTCCATTTTCTGCAGGAAGCACATTGTACCTGTGTTAAACACCTTCAGCTCCAAAGAATTCCCCAGAGCTGCCCACTTAATGAATCAGTATCATTTAGCTCTGTGGTTGTGACAAACCCCACAGCCTGTCACTCTGCTCTGCTTCATTCCTACTTTTAGGATGCTACAGCACTGAGGAAGCCAAATATTCACGTGCCATTCTGGCACTCAGGGCTTTAAAACCAGGTCATGAACACAACACGAGCTTGCCAAGGGTCTGCAGCCAGAGGAGCCCTCGGGAAAGTTATTTTGGGAGGAAAATGGACTCACTATTTGCCATCCCGGGTCCATCCAGCACGGGCAATGTACTCCACGGTGGGAAACAAGGCAGCAAAGGGTTGCACCAGCTCTTTGTCCTGAGCACACACAATCTGCAGCAAAACCAAGGTCTGACATCAAACCAGAGCACCAGAGCTCCTCTCCTCCTCCCAGGGAAGCTCAGGGAGATGGGAGAACAAGGAGGTTTAGCCACTGGCATCAGTAAGGGTCAGGCCAGGAGAAGAAAGCCCTGCTACAAAGAGCAGGAAGAGAAGGGAAAAACAGGCTTCAAAGCAAAATGATTTTGGCATTCAGCCATGGGAAAGGACACAGGCAGGGACTGAAGGCCCAGATTAGACCTGGCTCCAGCCCTCCTGTCTCTGCCATGGTGTACCAGGCTAACCCCACTTCCCCCTTCCCTCCACATTCCCAGCTGAATCTCCACCAGAATGATTCTTTTCAGCATTTTCAAGTATTTCTGTTTCTTGGACCAGGTGTTACAAAGGAATAAAAAACCCAAACTAATGCTATGTAGGATTTCTTTGTGACTTTGTTTTAATTCTAGGAAGCTTCAAAAACCCTCCTGTGCAATGTCCCTTTCTGAGTTATCACTTACCTTACCCTTGCTGTCTGTTTTAAATTCTGCCAGTTTTAATGTAATCTTGGGGTTTTTGCTGCCTGCAGAGAAGAATTGAAAAAACACCAAGATGATCAAGTTGAACATTCTGTGGTTGCACAAAATAAAGCTTCTAAAGGAGAACTGCCCCTGGTCCTACTGAAATGGCTCCATGTGAATTTACAAATATCAACTATGAATGTGAGCAAACACCAGAGTCATTCTGGGAATGGGAACAGTTTGCTTTGCCTTCCCTAGCTGGCTGTGCATGTTCCCAAGGGGAGAGGAAAGATGGGATGCAGAATGTATTCCACAATATGCCACCAGATATATTCCACTTCCTCAGCAATCCTTTGGGTTGGGTTTTTAAGCTCAGCCTTTCTTGAAGCACATTTTGGGATTGGAGAGTCAGTTAGGTCTCAACATTTACAACCAGTTTCTACATCCCAGTGAGTGCCCAGATTAATGATGAGAAGTTCACAGCCCCAGTTCCACTGCTGATTCCAGCCAGAGTCCAGAGCAGCCCCACGTGTTTCACTCACCTGTCCTGGGGTACCGATAGGAATCTGTTTTTCTCTCCTCCAAGGCAGGTGAAGGAACATGAATTATCTCCACCTCTGACTCATCCACTTCCTCATACAAGATCCGCAGTGTTTTCAAATCCTCTGAACCTGGGACAGAGAGCAGGAATGTTTGCAGCAGCATTTCCTGCTGTTCCTGGCTTGCCTGGAGCACTGGTGCAGAGGGAACACAGCACAGCCCCAGCTCTTAGTGACCACCTACAAACTCCACGATTATAATCC
Organism: Rhipidura dahli; assembly: GCA_013399225.1. NCBI lineage: Eukaryota > Metazoa > Chordata > Aves > Passeriformes > Rhipiduridae > Rhipidura > Rhipidura dahli. The sequence goes on along the minus strand of VXAC01006828.1, from coordinate 14,420 downwards.
CCTCAGTGCTCTGTTCTTTCAGGTGATCTCCCCAGGAACAGCCCAAACCCAGGCCAAAGGAAAATCATGCTCAGAGTCTCACTCCTAGCAGGAGGCAGCAGTCACAGTGCCAGGGTTTGATGAGCAGAACAGTGACTGACCTTCTGTGGAAGCTGTGGGACACCACCAATAGCCCGTGAACCGATCAAACTCCTCCTGAATGACAAAAGTGGCTACTCCAGCAGACTTGGGGTCATCCAGAACATTGGATAAGCCTGGAGAGGAACAAAGACGAGACAGCATTTGCATTTTGCATTTCCATCTCCTTGGAAAATGCTGACCCAAAAGACAAATGCACTTGTAAGAAATAAGGCAGGGATGTGGGCGCTGCAGGCCAGATTCCTGAGCAGGAATTGCCTCTGGGAGCTGGCAGAAGCCCTGTTACCTTTGTGGCAGTAGGTCAGCCGCCTCTCCTCGCCCGTCTCGATGTTTGCCACCCACAGGTCATTGTTGTTAATGAAGGAGAAGAAGGCTGGGTCAGCAGGGCAGATCTTGGGATCCATCCGTGGCCCCGTGCACTGAGTCTTGATCTCCAGAGGCTTCATTGGAGACACCTACAGCAAGAGACACACACAGAGCTGGGTGTCACAGCAGCTCCCAGCTCTGCAGGGAAACACCTCAGTCAGAGACAGCACAGCCCACGGGGTGATGGAGAATGTGGCCCTGACAGGATGCAAGAGAAACCACCAGAACCAAAGAGATGAAGACATGGAAGATGAGGACCTGCTAGAGCAGGTTCAGAGGAGCCACAGAGATGCTCCAAGGGCTGGAGCCTCTCTGCTCTGGAGTCAGGCTGGGAGAGCTAGGGGTGTTCACCGGAGAAGAGAAGGATCTGGGGAGACCTCAGAGCCCCTTCCAGTGCATGAAGAAGCTCCAGGAGAACCTCCTGTGAGGATGGGGAAGCCCTGGGTGCTCAGAGAAGCTGTGGCTGCCCCATCCCTGGAAGTATCCAGGTTGGACGGGGCTTGGGACAGTGGGAGGTGTCCCTGCTATGGCAGGGGTGGCACTGGGATGGGCTTTAAGGTCCCTTCCAGCCCCATCCAGCCTGGGATTCCCTGTGCAGCCACCTCCACTGCAAGCCATGAAGCCCCTTTGAGGTGATACCCCTGTCAGACTCACCATGAAGCCATTCTTGCCCCCATCTCGACAGTGGAAGAGGCTGTTGCTGGCCTGGAAGAGGAACAGGCCACTCTCACTGTGGAAATCATAAGATGTTATCCCAAAAACACCCAGCCTCTTGCGCTCCCTCAAGAGCTCCTCCTCTCTGGAATACATCCCGTGGTGAGGGGTTGCCTAGAATTGAAGGAAAAGAATATCTGAAAGGACCTGCAAGGAGAGGAATGGTCACAGGAGTGCTCTGAGCCTGTCACAGCAGCCCAGCTCAAACAGGCAGCAGGGTCAGGGCACAGGTGCCCAGTTCCTGTACTCCAGGCTGCAGCTGTGGGCTCCAGGAGGCCCAAACCCACCAGCCCCCAAAAGTTCCCTCTGCAGGAGGGCTGAGCTGTGAATCCTTCTGTTCTGCAGTTGGCACTTCAGCATGCACTGAGAACAGCTGCACTTGCTCTGCTTATGCAAATCAGATGTAAACAATTAACTTAATGACGTTATCTGCAGCCTTCACAAACAGTTTCCATGTCAGACACTGCAAACAAAAGTTCTTCCGGGATCTTGAATTACCCTGGAGAGAACTCGCAGCCCAAATGGGGTCAAGACAGATAAATTCTGTTCCACTGCAGACTTTTTAAGTAGGAGAGGAAAGACCAACACCCTCCAGTGCTGTCAGGACATGAAACCAGGGAGGGGAAAATTCCCTCCACTTCTGGTTCACTCACAACAGTGTAAGGCAGAAGCAGCAATTTAAACTCAACTTTCCCAACTTTTTAAAAGCAGGGAAGATGACAGACACCACACAGATGTCCCCACCACAGCATCACCCAGTTTCTCCAAGCACTGACAACCCAGGCTCTTCCCACTCTGGCTTACCTGAAAGTGATCCAGCATCTGTTTCCAGGACAAGAGCAGCAAGGCCTCCTTCCGTACCTTTTTGGGAATCTCTGAGTAAAGAAGGGAATTCTCTCTGCTACCATATGGCATTCCTATTAGGAGGACAAAAACATCACCATACTTAAGATGAGTTAGCCAGGAGGCCCACGAGCAAATTCAAACAGAAGTCTGGAAACAGAGGGGCTGGAGCTGCACAGAGGCCCTTACCCACATTTCTTCCCAAGTAGCTCCCAGATCAATCCCAGAATAACATCTAAACCACTTAGATACTCATTTGTATGGAATTTTCCCTAAGCAGGATTTAACACTAACTCACCTCTCCAGAATGCATTAGATCCAACTTTCCCCTCTGTGCCCCTCTGATCCACTCTGAGAGCAGCACTCCCTGAATGGCTGACTCAACATTACTCTCCACATTTCTCATCCAGAAATTTGCTACAGGGACCTCGTTCAGGCCAAGGCAGCAGCTTGCAAGGGGGGAAGGAAAAGCTTGGAAGCTCCAGAGAGCCCATTCAAATGTGAAATGGTATCCTACAGAGTCAAAAGACCTTGTCATTTTGCATAAGCCTTTGACTGTGGTTATCAAATAAGCCCCTGGCCTTCATCCAACTTCCAAAACAACCATCAAATATCCTGACACGTGATTTTGACAGTTTCCACAAAAACAAAGACCATGAACTTGCCCTCTACTTATGCTGTAGAGACTCCCTGGATCAGAAATTCACACAGGGATATGTGCCCTGATACTGCCTACTCTGCACATGTTCTGGGCAGAACAGAGAGATTTCTGAGCTGGCTGACCCAGCAGTACAGTTACTTCAAATTAAAACTGAAATATTAATAAGAGCTTGGGAAGCAGAGCAATATGTGAGGATCTAATCCTCAGAGATACAGGAACACCAAAGTGCTGAGCATGTGGTGTTTAACATAAGCAGCATCTGCCACAATACAACATAAAACTCAGTGGGGATGGCCCAGGAATGACTGAAGATGGCCAAGCAGGAAAAGCTGCAGAGAGGAACAAATGACTCTGGATACACAGGCAGCTGTGACCTGGACTTCCCTTCCCCTTATGTTAGAACTTTCTCCAGTGACCTCAGGCTGACTAGAACCAATTGGCATTTACAAGGAAAATATTGCTTTCCTCCCCAAAAGACAGTTTACTTTGCTTCCAAGTGAAGTATTCAACCCTACGGCAAAGTTCATCAGGAGTCTCCATCTACTCCTCAGCTTCACTTGAACACTTTAAAATGTTATTTAGTGCTGGGGCAGTAACAGCACTCTGAGTTAAACACTTGTGAACTTACAGGATGCCCAGAGAAGATGTGGCTGCCCCATCCCTGGGAGTGTCCATTATTATGGCAAAATAAGCATTTAAATCAGCATTTACCCTTTACTGGGGACATCTGAGGAGAGGTACCCTGGGATTACCTGGATGACACTGATCTTAACTGGGGGATTAATCTGCTCTAAGCCCTGCACGATTCCTTAAGGAAGCAAACACTGAAAAGGCACTCGTGTATCCTCATTCCTGCTTCTGGCTCCTGGAACAGTCACACCCTGGCAGAACACCAACCACCCAGTAGCTGGTTTGGTTGCCATTTCATACAACAGAACATCAAAAAAATTTTAAATTAGCCACTTAGTTCTTTAATCATCGAGATCAAAACCAGTATCAAAGTGAACTGGAAATACATTCAGCTTTAAATCAACCCCCATTGCTCAGACTTGACAAGAAAAATATGCCAGCTCTGGATACTGCCCTTCAGAGCAGCACTTGTGTCCCAAGAATTTATGAGGACTACACAAATCAAGTCACTGGCACACAGGAGCTGCTTCATGACAAAACAAATGAGTCCCTCAAACCCAGCATCCTACAGTGACCTACACTCAAAACCTGGAAAAAGAAGGAAGAACAGCAGGGTCACTTCAGGGCAGCAGTCACTGCACAGAGTTGCACATCAGGCAATTTTTACTGGCCCAGTAATGATCAGCTCATGCCCCAAAGCACAACAAACTCTTTATAGTCTATAAAGCTTCCCATGTTACAGCCACAAAATTATCCAGTTACTAAAATCCAACAACTCTGTCACTAATTACATTGTGGCTCCAACTGTAACGAGGGACCTGTACAACATGGAATTCTGCTTTCAGTCCCGCTGAAGGAAAGGGATATTTCCCTGCAAACGCCAGGAACAGCTCATTCCCACCTCAATTTTTGTCCCTGCTCGTGAAAGCATCCTACCTTCACAACACTTAATAAAGCAGGAGACACCACCACCCTGCCATTAATATGTGGCAACATATAATTAGCCATTCCTGACAGCGAATTTCTTGGAAAGTCAGTCTGGTTACTGAAGCAAGTAAATCCCATTTCTCCCAAGCTCCAGAGGCACAAGATAGTCCTGAGTGTGGTGAGGAACATCCCTTCTCCTCCCCCATCCCCTGTGTGACAAAGGACACTTCCCCTTGTCGCAGCTGAAGCCCTGAAGTGAGCGAGGCTTGTCTGGGACGGGCGAGTCCCCGCTCAGCCCCAGGCTCTGCGAGCCTTGAGCCGCATCACCCAATCTCAGTTCCTCCATCCCACAGAGGGAGAGCCCTGCCCTGCCTTCCCTTGCCTTGGCTGAGTTTGGAAGAGCCCCACGCTCCCCCCGAAGCTGGCACGGAGGCTTACCCAGGTAATAGAGGCGGTGAGAGTGCGGGCTGGACTCCTCTGTTTTCCGGACAAACTGGAAATCATGGGGAGCTTTGTTCACTATCATGCCCGAGTACTTCCTGCTGCTGTGAATAATGTCACGCAGCCCATCCCAAGAATGCTTTTGCACCTGGAATTGGGAAGGCACATCCTCCATCTCGACCACTTCGGAGCTGTCCGAGAGCGTGTCCACCGCAGTCATCCTCGCTTCCCCTTCAGAACTGGGCAAAAAACTGAGGGAGGAGTAGAGGAAGAGAATGAAGCCTTCAAATCAAGCAGGTGCTCCACAAACTACAGATCCCAGGACTCTCTGCACTCAAGGATTACATTTTAAACGTATTGAAAGGAAAAGTCCATCTCCCATCCCATATGGAATCCTGTAAATTAAGATATTGACCTGAGAAAGCTCCCTCTCCCAGGACTGGCTCTAGGAATAAGCTGTGAAAGGAAGTACAAGCAGCATATTCTGGTGCAGACAACAGGCAGCTTGACTCAAAGGAAAACCACTCCAGGAATTTGGATGGATATGTCATCAAAGCCTATCATAAAAGCACATAAACTCCTGCCCTGTGAGACCACAGAAGTGGAATCCCCTTCCTGTCCCAAAGGAAAATCTGCCCACTGCTTGGGGAGAGAGGTTCAAACCCCAAGCACAGCAACTCACCTGAGGAGATACTGAGGCCAGGAATGAAGGAAGATGGGACAACAGGAAGGAAAAGTGCAACTGCTCTGCTAAGAGAGAGCAAGCAGCAGGACCAGACCCTGGCTGTATCCTGAGAAACGTGGCACACATTCCTCAGAGATTTCCAAGCGAGCAGGTGTGGAAGGAGAGGACAAGAACCGCCTCTGCATTAACACAAATGTTAATTTGAGGTGAGGTGGACCCACAGCCTTGCCCAAGGTCAGTGATGTCATCCACTGCAAAGCAGGAATGAGCTGAGGACTAGGGAAACCAGTTTCCAACACCCCACTTGAGAAGCAGGATGTCCCTCCAAGAGGGCATTTGAGTGGTTTTGGAGGTACCTGGAAGAATGTTACAGAGAATTTTTAGAAGAACTTCAGTTTACTGGACAAAATTAGTTTGGAGAATTTTGCTCCAAGGAGACAGAATCAGCCTTGTACAAGAGCTGAAAATGTAACATCTCCTCAGACTCCTAAGTCCCTAAATTGCACAAAATGTGCCAATAGTAACACAAGAACAAGCTCCCAAAATAATTCTGTAGGTACTCCTGGTACCTACTGCCCAGCAGTAAATCCACAGCTTGAAAATGGATAAAGAGGAGCATTTTCCAATCAAAGGCAGGCAGGAAGCCCAAGTGAAACCACAAAAGTGAACATGATGGGATGTTCTAAGACTGTGAGTGTGTCTGTGGCCTCTGCCTGCATCCAGGGTCTCCACTGCAGCAGCTAAAACCACAGCTGAAGGCAGAAGTGTTGCCTGTCAGAAACACATGACAGGAAGACCATGAAAATCCATAAACTGAGTGCAATTCTCCCAACCCCATCCCACTGCAGGTCAACCCAGCCAATTAAATACTCTGGCTTTGCTCACAAAGCCTGGCCCCTTGGGTTACTCTCACCCTGCTGATGAATCCATCTCGCTCAGCCAGGCTGGCTCCTCACAAGGGGAAATTTAACCTTTAAAACCAGTCCACAAATGTGATACTGGTACCTGTCCCCAGCAGAACTGGAGCCTGGAGCCCCTTCCAAACTATGCTGCCGTGACTTTATCGTGGGAAGAGCACAGCTCTGAGCTTGGTACTGTTCTCATCCTGGTGATTTGGACTCCAGAATGGAGAGGGGAAGTGGGATAAGCAAAGCAGCCCCCACACAAAGTGAGGTGAGAGTGTTGGGAATTACCAATGGCACAGATGGATCCTGGTGGAGTCTCACAAAATCACAGAATGGTTTGAACTGGAAGTGACCTTAAAGATCATCTAATTCCAAACCCCTGCCATGGGCAGAGATACCTCCCACTAGAAGGGAAAAAAAAAAAAACCTAAAACCTAGGTCCTGGCATGATACAAAGTAAAAAGAAACACAGATCTCTGCCTCTGTCACTACAGCCACCTCTGTGAAAAGATGTAGCCAGTATTTGGCAACACCACATACTTAAGTAAACAAGAAGTAACTTATCTCAGAGAAAACTTTGGGATTACATTGCTCAAACGTGAGTTGGATCAAGACACCAGTTATTAACCATCTTAAGACAGGCAGCAATAGCTCATCCAAGATTTCCACCTTGCTGGAGAAGCCCTGTCCCTTCCGCCCCACGCTGAGGCAGGGACTGAGATGACTCAGAGCTGTTGCAGGAACGCTGTTCTCTCCACTCCCAAAACCACGGAGCTGCCCCCTGGGGGTCTTTCAATGCCATTTGTGCCCTGTCAGGTGAGGTGGGTGAGCTACCAAGGCCTCCTTTGGGGGAAGGTGTTAGTCTGGAGAGGACGACGAGCACAAGTGGGAAATCAGCACCAGGAAAAAACTGTAGAGCTCGAAATTGGAAGTGGGTGAAACAAGTTATTGTCCTGAGTCACTTCCTGACTCACAGATCCTGACACAGAGCTCCCTGGGCAGGACTGTGCAGCTGGGATTCCTCAGAAGCCTCGCTGGCTGCAGAGGTGGCTGCTGCTCTGTCCCACAGCACACAGAGGGGACCTGGACGTACCTTCTCCAACTTCCCGAAGTCTCGTTTTCCAGACGAACCCTCTTTATCTTCTGCATTAACTACTCAGAGAGCTGGGCAGGACAGGAAACTGGGGAGGAAGAGGGGAGAAAGGAGATTTCACACAACTGCTGGATAAAAGCATCTTCCATAGGTCACATTTCCAGCTGAGCAGGGAGGCACAAATAAATCCTTGGGTTTCATTCCTTGGTCCAAATCATCTGTTCTGTCATCACAGGCTGGATTTGAACAGCCCTGGTAAATCTGAGAGACTTCTTCACCTGAACAATGAGACTCACTGAACTCCGTGGTGTGCCTCTTTCTTTCCAAGAAAATTCTTCTTAAAATCCGAGAATCTTGAGTACTGAACCTTTCTGTCACCCCCTTCCCAAAACCTTGAAATTCTTGCAAGTATCAGGTACTAAAAACTGATAAAACAGAGGCCTGATCCATACACTTAGAGGGAAGAGTCAAACAAAGGACACACCATAAGGAGCCAGCCAGAGGGTCACAGTCCCACCTGGGACATAAAAACCACATTTATCTTCCAAGCCTGACGGCTGCTTCCCTGTGCCTCAGCCCTGCTGCCACGAGGAGCCCTGGCTCCCCACGCCAATCTGTTCTCCAGGAGCACAGGAAGGTGCTTCACTGTCATCCCCTCTCCCCAATTACAAAGGTCTTGAGCTCTGAATCACAGACACACTCCAGACCCGCCACTGCCTTTCATCGAGGCTCCTGCTCTCCCCAAACAGCCATTTCTCCACCAAAACCGCACTCATGGGGGACCGGGAGAGACAAAGCATCACAAAGAAACTCCTCAGCTGCAGAGGAGAGCAGAGAGGGAGGAAGCAGCAGCATCCAGTAATTTAAGGGCAGTTTTTGATGCAGGCATGAAGGGCAGCAGGAGCGATGCTCAGGAATGCTGAGTAACCTGGTCTGATCTCCCAGCTGACCCTGCCTTGAGCAGGGGGTTGGACCAGAGACTTCCCGAGGTCCTGCCAGGCCCGGCTAACCTGTGATTTTAATGATTCTGAGGAACACCTTAACCCTCGCTGCACCCAGCCCGGATCACGCATTTCACAGAGGGAAGGAACAGTAAAATCTTCAACCAGGGGAAAAAAAAAAAAAAAAAACTGAGCAAAATAAGCAAAATAGACAAAAGAGATCAGGAACCAGCGTGAATCATTCGGGAAGAGCCAGTGGAACACAGGAACACAGTCACCTACAGGAGCCCTTACAACACGTCCCTGTCGTGGCCAGGAGCTTTAAGATCTCCAAAAATTAAAGCAACTCGGGGTGGGATAAAGCGGTGGGGATTTCTCCAGGGAGGGATGATCTCTGACAAAGGCTGCCAGCAGCCCGTGTCCCTCTGCAGCTCTCGCCGGGAGCCCTGCCCTTGGTGCAGAGCAAAGGCCGGGATTCGGGATAGCAGGCGAGGGGGAATCCCCGGGCACGGTCGGAGCATCCCGGGGCCCCCACCTCCCTCGCTGCTGCAGACGGCTCTGTCCCGGGGAGGAAGAGGAGCGAGCAGCCCGGGCAGAGCAGGGGCTGCTGGGGGGGACACAGGACCCCCTTCCAAGGGCAGGGGGTGTCCCCATCACCCCACCCGGGGGAATGAACCGCAAACGACCCCCGGAGGGCCAGGCCTGGGGGCGAACCGGGGCGAGCAAACGCCCCCCGGGGCAAGGGGAGGCCGCCCCCCCACCCCTGGGGGCAAAAGCAGCCCACGGAGGGGGGCGAGCACCTC
>VXAC01006826.1:60137-77317 GCA_013399225.1 Rhipidura dahli | reverse complement strand
TTGAAATATCGGGGGGTTGTTTTCAAAAAAAAAAAAAAAAAAAAAAAAAAAAAAAAGACAGGAGAATGACAAGTGCATTTTTTCCTGGTTTTTGGGGGGTTTTGGGGGGTTTTTTGGGGTTTTTTTGGGATTATTTGGGGGTTTTTTCTGTTGTTGCTGTTGTTGTTTGGGGTGGGGGTTTTTTTAGTTTTTAGGGGTCTTTTGTTTTGTTTTTAGGGTGTTTTTTTGTTTGGTTTTTTTTTGTTGGTTTTTTTGGGTTTTTCGTTTGTTTTGGTTTTTTGGTTTTTGTGGGTTTTTATTTATTGCTTTCCAAGGGGCTTTGCAGGTAAAGGGGGAATTGCTGGTTCTGCTGTTCAGGGAATGCTGCTCGCCCTCAAATCCGGGGAATTTGGGTTGGCTCCGTCTCCAAACCTTTCCTGGGCTGGCAGAGCTGCAGAATTCCAGCCCCGGCTGCAAGTTTTGTGGAATTCGGCGCTGTCTGTTTTGAAATCCCAGAGGAATTGCGAAAGGAATTGGCAGCTCCTTGGGAACTGAGACTGCTCCGGGGCTCTGGCTTCTCCTTTTGTGCCCAGCGAGCCCGGCCTGCAATTTAGAAAATCACCCCGGAGTTGAGGAGCTCTGGGGGAATGCAGAATTGGCCGCGGATCCGGGATTTGCGGATCCCCACAAACTCCTTGCTCCTCGTGGGGAAGGGAGACTTCTCCACAAAAAAAAAGAAAAGTTTCCCATGGAAGGAGCTCCATCCCAAATGGAGGAGTTAAGGATGACACAAAGGATGATCTTTGGCTCTTTAGAGCATCCAAAGGCAGGAAAAGCCACTTGGAAAACAGTTGGAGAGGCCCCTCTTCCCAACGCGCATCCAGGCAGAATAAAGGAATCTCCAGGGGGTTGGGAAGCGCTGCTGGAATCTCTGTTTATTCCTAAAATCGTGTGGGACAAGATACTTTCCCTATTAAAAAAAAAAAAAAATCATTTGGAGGGAATGTCTTCACAGGAATATTTTTCCGAAGGGTTTTCTTGCTCTCAAAATCCAATGTATTTAAAATAAAAGTTGGGAATCCTTGGTTCCTGCTCCAGGTTTTTTTGCTGTGGCCGTGAGAAAAGGAAATCAAACAAATATTATTTTCCTGATAAATAAAATCGTGAATAGGAGACACACCAGGCAAAAGATGCTGGATATGGAATTACTGAATATCCTGAGCTGGAAGGACCACAAGGATCATCCAGTCCAATTCCATCCCAAAATCCCACTCTGTGCCTGAAGGTTTTATCCAGGTTTTTTTCCCTTTTCAGCAGGAACAAGTGTTTATGGGAATATTTGTGCAGGAATTTTATGGATAAATGTGTTGGGTGTGGAGGATTTGTTCACCTGGCGTTTCTTATCGAGGAAATCTCTGGATATAATTCTCCATTAATTCATTCATTGGTCCTTGCAATCCCAAAGGTTCACTCGGCTTGTTTTGACTCCAAGAAAAGTTAAGGAACCTGTTGAATTTTTTTTTAAGGCAAACTCTTCTTTTCCACATCTTTCCCAGAAATTCCACTCATCCAGCCCTGGGTGGCTCTTTTGGTCCATTGTCTCAGCTGATTTATGGCCACACAAACCCCTTTTTTCTCTGGAATTTCTGGCTCAGCTCCATAAAGTTCTAAATCAATCCCTGAAGTTTTGATTCCCTCTCCTTCTCCTCCAGGGAAGGGAACTTCCATAAATGTGGATATTCTGGGAAAGCCTCTGGTTTGAATTCCTCTCCCAGGGGGGTGGAAGTGCCTCCAAAACCCAGGATTGAGAAAAGGAGCCAAAGGCTACCTTAGGAAAGAAGATCCAGCTCAGGAGCCCAGGCTTCTCCCAAGCTTTTCCAAGGAGATGGGAAGTGGAGAACCTCTGGAATGTTTTCACCTGGACACTTTTTCCCTTCACAGGGAATTTTCTTGCAACTGAAATAACAGCAACAGCAAAATCCTTCCAGTGCCCCCACGCCAGGGGGGTGGAAAAGGGGGGTGAAAATCCAGTGGATTATTTGGCAGCTGTGGGGAGGAAGGACCTGGAATTGTTTAGTCCCTTTCTTTCCCTTTTAATTGTCTTTAATAGAATTTATCGGCTTTTTCTGTCCAAGAATTGTCCTGACAAATATTCCCAATCAGTTCTGTTGGGAGGGCAGGCTGGGAATTGTCAGAGGGTGGGATACAAAACCATTTTGGAACTCTCAGTTTTGGGGTTCTTTTTGCACTCCTGGTTTTCCCAGCAGAGCTCTCCTGTGTGTGTCACATGTCAGGGATATCAGCACCTGGATTCTTCTTCTCACCAGCTTCTCCCTCCAAAGCCTGGCACCAGCTCATGGATTCCTGATTGGAATTGGTTTGGAGCTCTGCAGAAAGCCCAGCTGTGACCTGGATGGTTCTCTTGGGACCACTGCTCCCAGTGCTTTGAAATAGGACCCAAAATGTCAGGGAATTCCAGAATGGGTTGAGTTGGAAGGACCTTAAAGCAAATCCCATCCCATTCCACGGGCAGGGACACCTCCCACTGTCCCAGGCTGCTCCCAGCCCCAATGTCCAGCCTGGCCTTGGGCACTGCCAGGGATCCAGGGGCAGCCCCAGCTGCTCTGGGCACCCTGTGCCAGGGCCTGCCCACCCTGCCAGGGAACAATTCCTGCCCAAGATCCCATCCAGCCCTGCCCTCTGCCACTGGGAAGCCATTCCCCTTTATCCTGGCCCTCCAGCCCTTGGCAATTGGCTCTCTCCAGCTTTCCTTTGGCTCCTTCAGGCCCTGCAAGGCCACCCTGAGCTCAGCCCAAAGCTTCTCCTGTGCAGGCTGAACAATCCCAGCTCTCCCAGCCTTTCCTCCCAGCAGAGCTGCTCCAGCCCTCTGCTCATCCTGCTGCCTCCTCTGGCCTCTCTGCAGCAGCTCCACGTCCTCCCTGGGCTGGGCCCCAGGGCTGGGGCAGCTCTGCAGGTGGCCTCTCACCTGAGCACAGGGACACAGGGACACCATCCCAATCCCAATCCCAGTCCCTTCCCTGCTCCCCACGCTGGGATGAGCCCAAAACAATCCCGATCTTCTCTTCCATTCCGAGAATCCCAGGCTCTGACCTTCTCCAATCCATGACTCATGTGCTGCCAGGAAGGTGAAGGTCCCAGGATTAATGAGCTGCCTCATTGTCCGCAGCCCTTGGAGCCTCTGGAATCAGCTCAGCTGAAACCCTTGGAGCCATTCCCAACACTTGATCTTAATCACGGCTCTGCACCTGGCCCAGCTTTCTGCTGGGGATAAAATGTGACCAAATTTATTGTGGCAGCTCTGTTTTCTCTCTTTCCATTTACTTCTTCTTCCCCTGGGAGTTCGATGGATCCTGGCGAGGGCGAGACCCAAACGGCATCAATGGAACGGATTGTGCGGGAGAGCCCCGGGCAGGGAGCATCCAGCTGTGTCCTGCTTTCCTGCTTTGATGTCCTTGGCTGGAGAGGGATGCATGATTCAGACCACCCACAGGCCAGGCCTGGATGCTTCCTGGGAGAAGGGATCATGGATCCAGCACGGAACACCTGGGAATGGGAATTGTGCGTCCTTCGCTGCCTGCACGGGGAGAGCACCCAAGGAGCTGCTGGAGCTGGGCCAGGAGGGATTTACAGAATCCCAGGATCACCAGGGTGGAAGAGACCTTCAAGAGCATCGAGTCCAACCCCTGCCCCAACATCTCAACTAAACCCTGGTGCCACATCCAATCTCTTGTTAACACATCCATGGATGGTGATCCCACCACCTCCCTGGGCAGCCCATTCCAGTCCTTTATCCCTCTTCCTGTAAAAAACTTCTTCCTCATATCCAACCTAAATTTCCCCTGGTGCAGCTTAAAATTTAGCTTAAAAAAAAAAAATTTAGGTTGGATTTTAGGGAAAGGTTCTGGGCACTGCCCAGGCTCCCCAGGGAATGGGCCCGGCCCCGAGGCTGCCAGAGCTCCAGGAGCGTTTGGGCAGCGCTGCCAGGGATGCCCAGGCTGGGGCTGCTGGGGGGTCTGGGCAGGGCCAGGGCTGGCACTGGGTGATCCCTGTGGGTCCCTTCCAGCTCAGGATATTCCAGGATATTCCATGATTTGGCAGCCCTGGGGGGAGCTTCTCTGCAGGTGAATCCAGGCAGGATTTCCACTCTCTGCTCGCTCTGTTGGGGTTTTCCATGTTGGGCATTAAACTCCCCTTGGTTTTCTGGGTTTTATTTTTCAGTCTTGCTTTTCTTTCCAAGTGGGAAAGGCATCAGCAGTCACAGGGATGCTCAGAGAGCACTTTGAGGGTGAAGCTCATCCCTTATTCTTCACTCTTTCAGTAACACAGATTTCTTCATTTAACATCCCTGTCATTCCAAGTGAGCTGAATGACAGAAAAAACTGCTCCAAAAAACCTGTGGGCACCAAGAAAACCCCGAGTCAAAGGCAGCTTATCAGGCCCAGCTGCTGCTTATCACCAATGCTCCATCTGCTCCATCTGTTTAGCATAAATAATTCCTAATTTTTTTTTTGTTAATTGGTGTCCTATGGTCCATCCAAACAATGAGCAGAGGGAAAAAGAGAAACTGTAAATAAATTTTACAGTGTCACTAAGAGCGTTCACATCAAGGGGAACTATTTGGAGGCCATGCCAGTTCTTAATAAATTGCTTTTATTTGGGTGTTTTTACAAGGAGAAAAGAAGAAAAAAAAAGCAGGAACAATGGAAGAATGGAAACTGCTCCATCACCCCTTTTAATAATAAATATTCCCAGGCTGTTCTCCTCACAAAGGAGGTGGCCAAGGTTTTTAGTTTTGCTTTTTTTTTTTTTTATTATTTTTCTGGTGTCCATCTGAAAGGCAGGGGCATAAAAAAGCCCCTGAGTCAGCTGGCTGAGCTCCCTTCCTGCAGTTTTCCCTGGATTTCTGGGCCACGGGGCCAACCCTGGGGCTGAAGAGGCACCTTGGGCTCACCTGGGCAGCCCAGGGGGATTCCAGATCCAAAGCTTGGCCTTTGGAAGGAGGGAAGTCCTTCCCAGCTGGTGAATTCCCCTGAGGAGCAGCAGCACTCCTTAGGAGAGCAGGTTTTCCTTGGGAGGATTCCCATGGTCCTGATTCCCAGCTGTGGCACTTCCATTGCTTTAATTCCTTGGACATGGCACCCCACAGACCATCTCACCCAGGATTCCACTCCACCATCCCAATATTCCCGTGGAGTTCCAGCTCCTCCTTCCCAAAGCAGCATCTCAGGGGTGCTCCTGGTTTACCTCTCCAGGACCACGTGGATTTTGCAAGGGAATTCCTCAACAGCCATGAGATTTCATGGAAAATCCTAAATGTGTGCAGCACACAGCACAGAGAGGAATTCCCACAGAATTCCCATCACTGGATATGGGAATGGGGGGTTCACGTTCCAGAGGCACCAGAAAAGTTCCTTTCTTTCTTCTCTTTTACCAATAATTTCTTTTTTAGAGATGAAATACTTGATCTGTGTCCGTTTTAGAGCCCCAAAGTGTTCAATTCCTGCCTGCAGGGATTCCAAGAAGCTTTTCCTGGCACTTCCAAACCCAAAGTCATCCTGATACCACAGGAGTAGAGTATGGAATGTGTGAAATGTGATATTAGAAACAGGGATACCCCACCAGCATTGGAAAATCCAGTCCTAGGCTGACCTTGACAGGTCCTGGAACCCCAGGCAGGAGCAGGGAAACACTGGGAAAAATGCCAGAGGATTCAGCTTTCAAAGGGAAGGAAAGAATCCCAGAATCCTGGAATGGTTTGGAGGACCTTACAGCTCATCCAATGCCACCCATTCCATGGGCAGGGACACCTCCCACTGTCCCAGGCTGCTCCCAGCCCCAATGTCCAGCCTGGCCTTGGGCACTGCCAGGGATCCAGGGGCAGCCCCAGCTGCTCTGGGAATTCCATCCCAGCCCCTGCCAGGGAACAATTCCTGCCCAAGATCCCATCCAAATCTGCCATGGGAGCTTGGGACAGTCCATGGAGGGTTTTGCCATCATCTCTCTGTCTGATGCGGCATCTGGAGCTGCACCCAGGGAGTTTGGGATTTGTGCAGGAATGGTGTTTTTTTCCAAGAGGGAAAGGACAAATCCTCCAGGGCTGGGAGCAGAGGGCACTGAGCTCCCTGGGGACAGCTCTGATCTCTGCTCCTGTGACCTGACAGCACCCAGGGAGCGGCTGGAGCTGGGCCAGGAGGGATTTAGGTTGGATTTTAAGGAAAGGTTCTTCCCCCAGAGGGTGCTGGGCACTGCCCAGGCTCCCCAGGGAATGGGCCCGGCCCCGAGGCTGCCAGAGCTCCAGGAGCGTTTGGGCAGCGCTGCCAGGGATGCCCAGGCTGGGGCTGCTGGGGGGTCTGGGCAGGGCCAGGGGTGGCACTGGGTGATCCCTGTGGGTCCCTTCCAGCTCAGGATATTCCAGGATATTCCAATGAAATCAGGGCCGGGTGATCCAAAGGGAATGGGAGCCCTTGGATGTGCTCCAGGTTTGCTGGATGGGGCCATTCCCATGGATAATTGATCGCTAATTCCCTGTGCTGAAACATCCCGGTCCTTGCCCATCCAACCAAGAACTGGGAGCTTCTCTTGGGCTTGGTTTTTATCCAAACCTTGGGCCTGCCGGGTCTGGACAGGGCATTTTGTGCCTGATTAATTCCCTGCATTGTCTTGGGTGAGTGTTGATTAATTGCTGAATTCCAGATCCCTTTCAATGAAGCTCCCAGTGCTGCTTTAGGGCCACGGGGGCCCCTTTATTCCCCTGGCTCCATGGGGCAGGGTTTTGTTGGACCTCAATAGGAAAAGTCCTGGCACAGCTTCCCACTTCCCTCCAAGTGAGGAGACAACAGCAGAGCTCGAGCAGACAACAAACTTTATAAAACTCCCATGGACATCCATGAAAAAGAGAATTATTGGAGAATTATCCTCACACTCCTGGGCCAAGAGCAACAAAAATGCTGCTCATTAGGAATTCCCAATCCAAGTGCACTCAGGGAAAAAGGGAACTGCAGCCCATGCCAGGCAGTGAAATAAAATAAAATAAAATAAAAATCTGCAGGTCTCAAGAAGAAGTGGCCCAGAAACCAACCCTGGGCTGCAGCAGGGCCAGTGAGGGGACTCTGCCCCTGGATCCCTGGCAGTGCCCAAGGCCAGGCTGGACATTGGGGCTGGGAGCAGCCTGGGACAGTGGGAAGTGTCCCTGCCATGGCTGGGGTGGAGTTGGATCACTGAGATCCTTCCCAACCCAACCCTTTCCATGGTTCTGTACCTTCCCTGCTCCTCTCCACCTTTTCCCTTTTCCCACAGCTGGGGCAGGACAATCCCATCCCAAAATTCTTCCAGGACCAAAAAAAAAGGCTCAGAGTGCTGGGAAACAGCTCATGGAGCTTCACCAGCATAACCAGGCCCCAGAACTGGGATGCTGCTGGAATTCCAGCCAGTGGCTCTTCCAGGTGCTGGGGTCTCCCACCTGCTGTGGAGGTGCTCAGGCCCAGGAGGTTCCCAATGGAATTCCAGCCAGGAATACCCGTGTCCATACAGCTGCCATTCCAGTGATTTTCCTCCTCTCCTGCAGGATCTGCCTGGCCCCTGGATGATGTTTGGAAGAAGATCCAGCAGAAGCTCCCCAGCACTCCAGGAGCGGTGCTGGGAGCACACCAAGGGCAATATTTGCTTCCAATTCCCAACGGGAAGCTCCACGCAGCTCCAGCTCGCAGGGAGCGTGGGATGTGGGAGCAGGGAGACGCTGGAATGGTGCTGCAGGGCTTTTCCAGCCTCCAGGTTGGCTGCCCTGAGCAGGGAGGAGCTGCTGGGGCTGCAGAGCTCCAGAGAGCTGCTCCCACCTGGGGAAGTGGGATTTGGCTTTTCCAGGGAAAGAGGGTGGGTGGTGCTGGCAGGAACAGCCCTCAGCCCAACTTGAATTGGATTTTGTGATCCAAACAACCCCAACTGTTCCATGTCCTGTGGACAAGGAGCAGGAACCATTTATGGTGATTTTTCAGGGGAATACAAAGATATTTTGCTTCCCTTCCACAACAAAACCCCAACTGGCACCTGCAGGGGTCACCAGCCCCACGGAATTTTCGGCAGGATCAGCTTCCAGAGGGTGAGGTTTCTTCTCCAGTGGGATTTTAGCAGCAGGATGAGACCCAAGGATGCCCAGAAGGGCTGGAAGATCCCTCCTGTCCTGAGCAGCCACCAAGCCAAGGGTGGCTTCCTGCACCTGCACCAGGTCCTGCTGCAGGTGAAGGTCCCAAGCAAAGCTCCCCATTCCAGGATTTAAAACCCAGCCAGGAAAGGGGGATCCAGGCAGGATTCCCAGTTCACAACTGGCATTTTTCCATGATACCCTTGAGATGAGCCCATTTTTTAAACAGAATTATAAAAATTATAACTGTGAGGGCCATGAAGGGACCTGGGACATGGAGGGGACATTCTAGTCATTCCTCAAGCAGCAGCTTTGGCTCCTTTTAAATGTGGAGTTTTCCGGACCAGATTTGCAGGATGGGGGGAGAAGTTTCACCTTTCCTGGTGTCACAAAAACCCAGCTGGCTCCAGGCCTGGACATGCAGCATCAGAAACGCTGCAAAAGGTGCAGTAATGAACTCATTTGGTTATTCCATGGACTCAGGTCATCCTGAAGGAAGGGAATATAAATATATTTAAAAAAAAAAAAATCCCAAACAACAGGATCATTTGCCTATTGGGTATTTGCAAATGATAGGATAAATCCCTGGGATATTTTATAAAGGGTAATTCAAGTGTTTAGTGATCACATGCTGCTCTGGGCACCCTGTGCCAGGGCCTGCCCACCCTGCCAGGGAACAATTCCTGCCCAACATCCCATCCAGCCCTGCCCTCTGCCACTGGGAAGCCATTCCCTGCCTCCTGGCCCTCCATGCCTTGTCCAAAATCCCTCTCCAGCTCTCCTGGAGCTCCTGGAGCAGCTCTGCTGCAGCTGAAGTTCCTCCCTGGGAGTCTCCATTTCCCTGCTCTGAAGGGCTGCCACACATCTGTTATTTTGGTTATTTATCTGTTCTAGTCCCCCTGGGAATGGCCCCTTTCCCACCTGGAAATGGTGACTTGGCAGCTCCCAAGTTTTCCTGAGAGCTTCCAGCTGCCTGGATGTCAGCCTGGACAGCCAGAAGGTGCTGCTTCATTTTGGTCAGGGGACAAAGCAGCACAAAAGGGCTTTGTTGGGATCCTGAGGGTGTTTTGCTTTTCCATGGAAGCTGTGCCATGGATCCCCCTCGTGTCCAGGCACAAAGGATGGATTCAGTGCTCCTGTCTTGGGTGGAAGAGGTAAGTTCAGCATTCCCTGCTCTCAGGAAGGATGAGGAGGCATCTCCAGAGGGATTTGGGTGCTTCCAGTGCTGGTCAGGGACTCTGGGAACAGCTCCAAGCCCAAA
Source organism: Rhipidura dahli (assembly GCA_013399225.1). NCBI lineage: Eukaryota > Metazoa > Chordata > Aves > Passeriformes > Rhipiduridae > Rhipidura > Rhipidura dahli. The sequence continues at coordinate 67,919 of VXAC01006826.1, read as the reverse complement.
GCAGGACAAACATCCCAGGCGGGTGCACATCCTTCACATCCTGCTGGGCTCCAGCTGTTTCCAGGGAGAAATCCCACAGATCCAGTGTCCCTCTGATGCCTTGAGAGGCCTCCTGGAAACAGAGACTGGACAAAAATAAGGGAATAAAGGTGGGGATTTCTTGGAAAGGCCTCCAAAGGTACCCCTGGGGAGCCAGAGGTGCTGCCCAGATGGGCCCCGAGATGGACCCTGAGAGGCCACGAGTTCTTCCCACTTTTCTGGCTTTGGTTCATTTGCATCTCAGGGTTGATTCTCCAATGAAAGCTGCAGTTAATGATGGAATTGCCCTCAGCTTGCCCCCCTCAGAGGCTCTTTGGTTGATGCTTTTTGGGCCCAGTTTGGGCTGGGTGTCCTTGGAGAGCAGCCCCGGAGAGGCTTTGTTGTGTGTGCCCAGCACAGAGAGCAGCACTGAACAGGGACCAGGCAACTCCAGAGTTACACACTGGGCACTGCAGGGCTTGGAAAATAGAAAAGTTACAACCTGAGGCATCAGCTCTGCAGCTGCCAGGGCCACTCCAGGCTGGACTGGAGCAGAGTTTTGTCCCCTGAGCCACAGAGGGCCCCGACAATCCCCGGGGATGGAGCTGGGACATTTCCCCACCTGGGCTTCCCCCTCTCCCCCAGCCTGCAGTGCCCTTTTCCCTTGGAGGCTGCGGCTCCAGAGGGTTCCCAGCAGAGAGCTGGGTGCTCCAATCCAGGAGCCTGGTTCTGCTCACCCACTGGAATTCCAAGGCAATTCCTCTTCCCTGTGGCAGTGCAGGATGTGCCCCAGATAAACTCAGAGAACAGAAGAATCTGCTTTAAAAGCAACCCCCAGTGGACTCGTTGCCTCTTCCTCTTGCAGTCTGCATTGCCCTCAGCGTCCTCCCTGCCCTCCTTTCCATGAGCTGGAACTTTCCTTTTGATCCCACTTCAGGAGCCACAGGAAACCTGGAGAGAGCCAATTGCCAAGGGCTGGAGGGCCAGGAGGCAGGGAATGGCTTCCCAGTGGCAGAGGGCAGGGCTGGATGGGATGTTGGGCAGGAATTGTTCCCTGGCAGGGGGGGCAGGCCCTGGCACAGGGGGCCCAGAGCAGCTGGGGCTGCCCCTGGATCCCTGGCAGTGCCCAAGGCCAGGCTCGACACTGGGGCTGGGAGCAGCCTGGGACAGTGGGAGGTGTCCCTGCCCGTGGAATGGGATGGGATGATCCTTAAAGTCCTTTCCATCCCAATTCCATGATTCCATGGCTGACAAAAGGAATTTTAGGCCCCTGTTTGTCCACTGGTGACTGCAGAACTGGAGCAGGGTGGATTAACCCCTTCTGATCTTTGCTCCCAGCCACATCCCTTCCCCGATTCCCACGGAAATTCCTCTTTGCTGGCATTCCCACGGCTCTTTCCTGGCACACTTCTCCCAGGAATCTGTGCTTGGTGGACACTGTCATTCCTCCAGGAAAGCAGGAGTGGCAGGTGATTTGTCCATGCACATCTAGGGCTTTTCCCAAAGATATAAATTAACTTTAAATTAACTCTTTCCCAAAGATATAAATAACTTCACCTCTGGAAGTTTTCTCAGGAATGGCCCGAGGAAGGTGCAGAGCAAATGAGAGGCATGGAAAAGGCAGAGTGGATTTGTGCTGCATCGATCTCCTGTGAGTTCCTTGTTATGGAAAACCCATCAGAGAGAGGGGGAATAAACAAAGGGCTTTGGGGCCCCAGCAGTGCAAATAAAAGCATTGTTAGCTGGGATGGGTGTTCGGGTTTCTCCCTTCCTCTGGGAGAGGAAGCAGATTAGGGATTGCCAGCTCTGGCAAAATCCACCGGTGGCATCATAATGACCTCATTGTGGGCTGTAAATGAGCTCACAGCCCCATTCTGTGTGCAGGGGAAATAAAAACACCTCGGGAGCTGCCCACAGGTGTGGGGGGTTAACCCTTCCCTCGCTGGGATCCAGCTCCAGCCACAGGGCTGGGAAAGGCTTGGATCCAGCACCTGGGGAGGCTGAGTGCAGCTGGAATTCCTCCTGTGCATCTGCAACTCAAACAAATCCTCAGCTGTTTCTTTGCCTGGCTGCTGGTGAGTGGGAATCCCAGAATATCCCAGGATCCCTGAGGCTGGAAAAGCCCTCCCAGCCCATCCAGTCCCAGCTGTGCCCAATGCCCACCTTGTCCCCAGCCCAGAGCACTGAGTGCCACCTCCAGCCCTTCCTTGGACACCTCCAGGGATGGGCACTCCAAACCTCCCTGGGCAGCTCTTGCCAAGGCCTGAGCTCCCTTTCCATAAGGAAATTCCTTCTTGTAAGACGTCTTGATTCCCCAGCCCCTTCCCAGCTCCCTTCCCTGCCCTGGACACGCTCCAGCCCCTCCAGGGCTCTCCTGCAGGGGCCACAACTGGACACAGCCCTCCAGGGGCCTCTCAGTGCCCAGCACAGAGGGACAATCCCTGCCCTGCTCCTGCTGCTGCCAGGGGGAAATTCCAGCAGATCCAACTCCCTTGGAATAAAAGGCTTTCCGAGGTTGCTTGGCTGAGACCTCTCCTTTGGTTTTCCTGTGTTCCTTTACATAAAACAAAATTCCCTGGAGGAAACTGAGATTCCAGAGGAGCCCAAATCCTTCTGCCCAAACCAATTCCCTGCCTGCCTTGCCCATGGCTCCTCCACCAGACCCAGACTCTTCCCATCCTCCTCACAGTTCCTGTCCCCTCATCCCTGCCTCCATCACTTTTTGCCTCTCCTTTTCTGTTCCTTAAGTCACACTATCCCTTTTCACATTTGGATTATGGAAAAATCACCCAGATCCTCGTTAGCCATAGAAAGCTCTTCCATGGCTTGTCCATTTTTCTGGACATTTGGAATGAGGAGATGGAAGCGTGGGATACACAGGACACTACAAATCCAAACATTCCCCAAACACTTGCATGATGTGGGAAGAGCAGGAATGAAGCACTTGTTGAGGCACTTCTGCCATGACTCAGAATTCGGAGCTTCCTCTGCCAGAGAAGGTCCTGAACAACGTGAGATCCCATAAAATGTGAGTTTTATGGAAGTGTTGATCCAGTGGGAACATCTGGGATGGAGAAAAGCGTGGCCAGGTCTCACTGCACCTACCTCAAATCCAGGAATCCAAACAGACACAGAAAGTCCTGAAAACATCTGAAATTGCCTAGAAATACCCTAAAGCCAGGCAGGATTTTGAGGCAGAAGAGTTTGGTTTCCAGAAAATCCCAAACACCTGGAAACAGTCACCTTAAACACAGGGATGTGGCTGTTCCATGGAAACCTGAGCTTCTGGATCCTCCTTTCTCATGGATTCGTATCTGGAGGCTGAGTTTTGTCAGTGCCAGGAGGCAGGGAATGGCTTCCCAGTGGCAGAGGGCAGGGCTGGATGGGATCTTGGGCAGGAATTGTTCCCTGGCAGGGTGGGCAGGCCCTGGCACAGGGTGCCCAGAGCAGCTGGGGCTGCCCCTGGATCCCTGGCAGTGCCCAAGGCCAGGCTGGACATTGGGGCTGGGAGCAGCCTGGGACAGTGGCAGTGGGACAGGGTGGCACTGGGTGGGCTTTAAGGTCCCTCCCAATCCAAACCAGTCTGGGTTTATTTGTTTTCAGACTCCCCTTTCCTTGTTTTCTCCCACAGCAGCCGTGAGCTCTGCCTGCTGCCAGCTTTGCTCTGAAGGATTTTCTCCTGAAACCCTGAAACCCTGAATCCTGAAACCCTGAAATCCTGAACCCCTGAAACCCTGAAATCCTGAAACCCTGAACCCTGAAATCCTGAAACTCTGAAACCCTGAGACCATAAAATCCTGAGACCCTGAACTCCTGAAACCCTGAACCCCTGAAACCCTGAACCCTGAAATCCTGAAACCCTGAGACCCTGAAATCCTGAAATCCTGAAACCCTGAAATCCTGAGCCCCTGAAAACCTGAACCCCTGAAATCCTGAAACCCTGAACCCTGAAATCCTGAGACCCTGAGACCCTGAAATCCTGAAATCCTGAAACCCTGAAATCCTGAAACCCTGAAATCCTGAACCCCTGAACCCCTGAAATCCTGAAACCCTGAAACCCTGAAACCCTGAACCATGAAATCCTGAAACCCTGAATCCTGAAATCCTGAAACCATGAATCCTGAAACCCTGAGATCCTGAACCCTGAAATCCTGAAATCCTGAACCCCTGAGACCCCGAACCCTGAAATCCTGAAATCCTGAAACCCTGAAATCCTGAAACCCTGATCCCTGAAATCCTGAAACCCTGAAATCCTGAACCCCTGGATGCCATCGCTGTTCTGCATCCCTTTATTGCCTCCCATCACTGTCCATAAAATCTCTGGAGCAGAGCTGAGTTTTTTGCTGTTCCCACCACCACGAGACACAAACCTGGACACGGAGTTTCTCAGGGAACAGGGTTTGACAGGAAGTAATGACATCCCAAGGGTGACAGTGATAACAAATCCAGGCATCTCCCAGCGGGGAATGATGCAGCAGGATGAGATTCTAATTATCCTGCAAGGTCAAGAGAACCAGGAGATCCTGGAATCACAGAAGGAATTGGGGTTGGGACCTCAAAGCCCATCCAGTGCCACCCCTGCCATGGGCAGGGACACCTCCCACTGTCCCAGGCTGCTCCAAGCCCTGTCCAAGCTGGCCTGGGACACTGCCAGGGATGGAACAACCCGGGATAGTGGAAGGTGTCCCAGCCCATGGCAGGGGGTGGAATGAGATGCTCTTCAACCCAAACCCAAAGCAGGCTGGGATTCCATGATCCACCCTCCTCTATTTTGTTGTTCCTTCTGTGGCTCATTCTGTGGGTGATGGACATTCAGGAACAGACTCATTCCAGGCTGGAACAGCTCCTGGAAGAGCTGCACTGCAGAGCCTGCTTGTCCAGCCTGAAAAAAAACAGACTGAAGCTGAATATCTGCAGCTCTGCCTCAATCCCTGCCCTGTCAGAGCCCTGACAAATGTCCCTCTGCAGTGACAAATTCCAGGAGAGGCGGCAGCGGGATGGATGCTGATTTATCCCACCCCACGCTCTCCTTGCCAGCAGTGATGACTCTCTGCAGATGCAGAGGGAAGAAAAAGGCTGGGATGGTTCCTGAGCCGTAGCCAAGGAGGAGAAGGAGCCATTGTCTGAGTGCAGCTGCGTCACTGGGCTCCTGTCAGGAGTGGGCAGTGGCCTCTGGCAAGGCCCTGAGTGGCTTGGCTGCTCCATGGACTGTGGAAAACAGGGAGAGAAGCTTCGGGATTGAGGGGAAATGTAAGGGATGAGTGGCTGTTATCCACAGCTCCTACTCCTCCGAGTCTGCACGGAAACAACCCCGGGTAATGAAGCCGTGGAGCTGGCAGGGGGTGCCTCAGATGGGCTTCTGCTCCAACATTTATTCCTTCCAAGCTGTTTTCTTGTTTAAAACCAGCTCTAATGTGTGGTTTCAGCAGCTATTTGGGACAGAACTCTGCACAGGCACCGCTCAGGAGTCTCAAGGTCACCTCAGGAGGGTGTGTGGATTTTCCCTGGGGACACACAGAGGTTTCTTTTGCAGGAACTCTGTTTATTCCAAACAGAAAATGTGTCTGAGAATCACGGAATGGTTTGGACTGGGAGGGACCCCAAAGCTCATCCCATTCCCAGCCCTGCCATGGCAGGGACACCTCCCACTGTCCCAGGCTGCTCCCAGCCCCAATGGCCAGCCTGGCCTTGGGCACTGCCAGGGATCCAGGGGCAGCCCCAGCAATTTTTGGCTGCCACTGAAGTTTCCCGGGATTTTCAGATCATTCAGGCACTGGGCAGCCCTAAATCACCTGGAAAACTGTGTACAGTTATTCACTACAATGGCCTGGAGCATGCCTGGACTTAGGAATTCCATAAGCAGACCTCAGTGGTCTGTACTGGTTCTACTGGAGCAGCTCAGAGTCACACTGGGTGGAGATGTGGCTGTGAGGATCCTGTGATTTTTTTAAATTTTTCCCCATTTAGGGACAAGATTCCAAGGAGCTGATGCTCATCCCCTGCTCTCAGCTCACAACTAAAACCTGGGGTCTGCTGCAGCCTCAACGATTTTCCTTCTTTTCCGATCTTTTTTCTCTGGAGCCCAGAGGGGAAAATCCCAACGAGCACAAAGCAGGAGCTTCCTGTTGTAATCCCATGAATGTTTCATGGAGATGAGCCAGCTTTGTTCCCTGTGGGTGCAGAGCATTCCTGCAGGAACAGCAGGAGCATTTCACCTGGAAGAGCAGCTGGTTTGAGCCTCCCAGGGCCAGGAGTGAAGTGTGGCATCCATAAAATCCAGCAAGGAACCAAATTCCCAGGTAAATCCTGCCACCAGCACAGGGAACGGATCCAGGAGTGAAAGTTTGGTAGGAAAACAATGGGAGGAACTGAACACTCCCCAAAAACAATGAGTGGGCTTCAGGGAAGGGCTACTGGAGGGTGAAAATTCCTGCAAATTCCTGCTCTCCTCGGGAGGATCCAACACCCAGCAGAAATATGCAGGGATAAGTGGGAACAAGACTGCTCATGTAGGGAAAAACAAAATTATCCTGTGCCAGGCTGTAATGAAATCCCAAGCAGCTCAGAGCTGATGCAAAAAAACTTCCACTGATCCCAGATAAGGCTTGGATGGGATCTGCAGAGAGGGAACATCCCAGGGAATCCAGATCCGAGCAGCGGGATCAGCACTGTGTGGCTGGGAAAGGGATTTGCTTTGGGAAGGCTCTCCATGGAAAAGATTCCATCCTTCCTGGACTCGTGGGAACCACCATTCCTACAGGCAGCACCCCAAACACAATTCCCTGCTTCCCCTGGGATGGGAAAACCACAGGATCCCCAAGGTGGGAAGAGACCCTCAAGATCATCCAGTGGGTTAAAAGTGGGATGGGATGAAGGGAAGTGAGGAAGGTGGAGGAGACCTTGAGGTGTGAAAAGGGATAGAGGGAAGGGTGGTGAGCCAAGGAGCTGGAGATCCCAGGGGAAAAACACCAGAGGATTGGGGAGGGGCACCTGGAAATGATTCTAAAGAGCAAGAGAAGCTGAAACTTTGGAGAACGTTGGGAATCTGGGGGAGCTTCCCATGATTGTCCTCCAAAAAAAAAAGGCAGGGCACTGGTGGCTTTCTGTGCTTGATTTTGAGAGGAAAAGCTGAATTTATTTCTCAGCATTCCCCTCTGTCCCCTGGGGCCAGAATCCCTCGGTAAAGAACCCCCAAAAATCGCTGTAAAGGGAAAACCTGAGGGGTTTCTGTTGGTTTATGTCGGGCTAAGAGCCTAAAGCTGTTCCCAGTGGGGAAACTCCCACTGCCACCAACTGAGGGACCCCAACTTCTCCACAGGTGAGGCAGAGGTGTTGCTTTTTCTGGGCTTCCTGGAACCCAGGAGATCAAGTGCTGCCTCTTAATCAGTGACTTCCCACCTCCAGCATCCCCCAGAATCCAGGATTTTGTGGCTGCCATTCCATGGATTTCCTCGGGGTGCTGCCCACCCCTTTCTCTGCTGTTTTACCAGAATTCCCTCATTTGGGATCACCCCACAGATTTTCACCTTGCTGAGGCTTTCCCAGCTGCCTCCCCTGGGATTCCTGTCCCAGATCCCTGTGGGATCAGCTCCTTAGAGGAGGAACAAAGATGTGGAAGGTTTGGGAGGGGGATGTTTGATTTTGCTGCTGGTTTTGCATTTCCCCTCGAAGGCTTCAGGTTTGTGCTTGCCCCAGGGGGGGAGAGGCTTGGAGATGAAACCTCATCCAAAACGTGCCTTTTCCAGTTCTGTTAAAGAAAAAAAA
>VXAC01006826.1:34760-59980 GCA_013399225.1 Rhipidura dahli | reverse complement strand
AAAAAAAAAAAGGCAAAAAACAAAAAACAAACCAAAAAGAAGCAAACAAAAAAAAAACAAAACAAAAACCAACATGGGGGAATTTTCTAGATTCCACCCAATCCATAATAACTTTTGAAAAGTTAATTTGCTGCAGCTGCTTTAGAGCTCCTCCTAAGGCCACAACTCCACAGGATTACACAACCATAGCAGCTTTTATGGCTCAGTGCAAACACTGCCCCGCTTTTGTTGCTCTACAAAAGCCAATGTTTGGTTTAAAGATTCCCTTGGATTTTTAATCCACTTTGCTCGGGAATCTCGCTCGCCACCGGGATTTTGGGAGCCTTCCCTTGCTCTTGGGAGTCCTGTTTGGCACCTCTCTGAGGGGTTTGCTGCACGCTGGGGCCAAATTATAAATCCAGCAGGAGCAGGGCAGGGATTGTCCCCAGGGCAGGGATTGTCCCTCTGTGCTGGGCACTGAGAGGCCCCTGGAGGGCTGTGTCCAGTTGTGGCTCCTGCAGGAGAGCCCTGGAGGGGCTGGAGCGTGTCCAGGGCAGGGAAGGGAGCTGGGAAGGGGCTGGAGCCCCAGGAGAGGCTGAGGGAGCTGGGAAAGGGGCTGGGGAATCCAGACTTCTTACAAGAAGGAATTTCCTCATGGAAAGGGAGCTCAGGCCTTGGCAAGAGCTGCCCAGGGAGGTTTGGAGTGCCCATCCCTGGAGGTGCCCAAGGAAGGGCTGGAGGTGGCACTCAGTGCTCTGGGCTGGGGACAAGGTGGGCATCGGGCACAGCTGGGACTGGGTGGGCTGGGAGGGCTTTTCCAGCCTCAGGGATTCCATGATATTGGATAAAAACCCACCATCCACCCACTGAGGTGTGGAACTGGTGCCTCCTGTTGGGGTCCCCCACTCAGGACTGGCCTGGGGCTGAGCTCAGACCCCATTCCCACCCCTGCTGTCCCCCCCTGTCCGGAGCCGAGCGTTGGACACAAACCCAGCTGGCCCCTGGCTGTGCTGGGAAAGTTCTGCCTCTGCACAGAGCCAGCTTTGCCCGAGGACTCTGTCAGCCAAAATCACACGGATATTTCTATTTAAATCCCATCCAGTGAGGGCACATTGGGAATATTTTTACCCTGGTAGCACACACGCCACTACCAATAAAGGGGGGATTGTTGTCAGAAGTTGCCTGTTAAAATCCAGCCTGGGCTAAAAATTGTCGTGGCAAGTCTCAGCCTAGGAGGTGTTTGTTTGTTTGGACAGGTTATTTAAGACAAGGAGGGAAAATAATGAGTGGGTGTGGGCTCCTACCTTGCATTTTTTCTTTGTTTGAAAAGGTCTTCTGTGGTATTTTCTGGTGATTGGATCCTGACAGAATTGCAGAGGGAATTAAAAACAAAGCAGGTCAATTCTGGGATTTTTTTTTTTTGAGGGGAAGAAAAAAAAGATCTTCAGGATGGGAACAACTGCCCAGCGAGTCTGGAGTGTTTCCCCACTGACAAAGCAACAGGAATAGTCAGTGATTGTGGAATAAACAGGAGGAGAAATTATTACTTCAACCTTTTTCTGGGATTAGAGCCCTTCCACCTTAACATTGTGAGCCTCTGGAAGGCCTGGAGAGATGGAATTGTGCTCCTGGATCTTCTTCATGCACAGGTGGCTCAGGGTCCCCACCTGCTCACTGCTGAGAACTGAACCCACCCCAGTGCACACATCCACAGCTGGCCTGGCAGCCAGCACCCTCCAGGAGCCCCCCACAGCTGTGGGGTGTGGGTTTGCAGGGGGTCCTGTTTGCTCCTGGACGGTCGGGACAGACCCGAGAGTTCTCTGGGATCAGTTCTTAGAGCAGGAGGTTTGTTATTAAAGCGTGTGGGTGTGAGAGACCTGCCAGGGGCTGCCAGACACAGCCCAGAGCAGGGCAGAGAACAGAGAGGGGGTCCCAGCCCCAGGGAAAGGGTGAGTGCTGAGAGCACAGAGGATGCAGAGAGTAAAGAGCGTCAAGAGAGTAAAAAGGAGGGTAAAAAGAGAGAGCTGGTTGCCGTTTACAATACAATAAATCATCTTCTGTGTTGAATATTCTGATTTTCCTTAACCAATCTAGAACAAGCTACACGTTTACATACAGCCCATAAGAATCATTGCATTACCATACAGTTATATTTTAAACCCTAAAAACTGCTTTTTGGACCCTCTGCTGAACAGGCAGGGTCTGCTCTGCCCCTGGGACCTTTCTGCAAGCAGAGGGGATTGTTTCACCAAGGGGGGATCACCTCCAGCCGGCCGTGCCATTGTTTTCCAGTTGTTCAGTAACTGGGGTTTGGTATCTCAAAGCTTCTCTTCATTCCAATCTCACTCATGGTTTCTGTGTTCTCAGCATCTTTTGCCAAGTGATCACATTTATAAGGCTTTCCTATTTCACCTTCCCCAACAGTGGGACCTGAAGCACACGGACCAAAGGTTTAGCAAACCCCCCTGGATGCCAAAAATCCCGCTCCTAAATCCATGCTTGGCCAAACAAACCAACAACCAACCAACCACACACCTGATTTGGAGCAGCAGCAGCCCCAGATCCGAGGGCTTTGGCTCATCCAAAGGCACCAGGGAATGTGCTGCAGTTCCAGGAGCAGAGCTCAGATCCCAGCTCCAGAGCTGCCTCTGGCTCCCCTCGTTCCCACCGGGAAGCCGGAGCTGGGACCGCGCCGCGGAGCTGCCCACGGGGAGGGGAGCTGGAGATGCTCCTGGCTCTTGGAGTTTGGGAGTTGTGTGGAGACCTTGGGGCTCCTCAGGATACCCAGGAGCTTGAGGACACCAGGAAAAAAGCTGGGAAAAAGCTGGAGCAAAGCTGGGAAAAGGGTGGGTTGGAAGAGCTGCTGTAGGCACAGGGAGGTGGGACAAGAACTCTGATTTCCCTCACGAGCTGCTTGTGGGGTGATCACAGAATCCTCACCTGCTCTGGGTTGGGAGGGACCTTAAAGCTCATCCTTCCACTGTCCCAGGCTGCTCCGGGAACATTCCCAGGGATGGGGATCCCACAGCCTCTCAGAGCAACCAGGGCTCACAGAATTCCCTCCCAACATCCCATCTGACCCTGCCTGCTCCCTTTGGAAGCCATTCCCCCTCACCCTGTTTCTGTCCCAGAGCTCAAACTGGTTCACACACAGTTCCTGGGCAGGTGAGGAGCTGCTGAGGACACAAAAAGCATCGAGGCAGAGTTTTTGGGAAGGAAATGTTGAGTTTCTCCTCGGGGTCCGTGCGTTTCCCATGGAGCAGGACCCGCCAGTGGCTTCCAAAGGACATGGGATGGAATTCCTGGGCCAAAAAGATCCCAAAAAGTCTGTGTGGAGTCAGAGAGGCAGAAGTAAAAACTCCCTGAGCGTTGCACTCACACTGGTATTGCTAAACCAGCCCAGACAATTCCAAATTACCCAGCAGAAAATGTTTGGGTGTTCATTTCCAAATCTCTCCTATCGAGGCAAACCACACATTCCTCTTTGGCAGATGCCAAATGTGAGGATTCAAAGGAAATGTTCCTGGAGTTATCCGAGTCTGAGTGATTTGTCTGAATTGTTTGAGTTGCTCTGTTCTAATCTGAACAGATTTTCTCCTATCTTAAAAGGAAATACACAAAGAGAGCAAGCAAGGAAGATTTCAGGCTGTGCAAATAGGAAAGGGGGTGGGAATTGGGAATTGCCAGTGACAAGTGGGGTCCACTGGAAGTCCCACCTTGGATTCAACAATAGGATCGTTGTCCTGATCCTCGCAGTTAAGAAATGTGGATTTCCACACAGGCCCCATCTTGCATGAATTACTGCAGATCTGACAAATCTGAGTTATTGGGCTCCTCCTGGGAGGTTTTTCGAGCCAATTGTAACAACAGCTGATGGGAACCAGCTGCTGCAGCAGAATGAGGAACCAGATCCTTGGCATTTGATGAATTAATAAACCCAGGCACAATACAAATGTCAGCGACAGCCAGCGATTCTCCGGGAGAATGGGGAGCAAAAGGAAAAGAGCAGGAATCCAACTGCAGCAGCTGTTTGGCCAACAGGTAGGGGGCAACCATTTCTTCATGGAAAAAAGATTTGGAAAGCTTTGCCATGATTCCCAAAAGAAAAAAAAACCCAAACAACAGGGCTCCTTGCAGCTCGATAATAGCAGGAGTGCAGGGCTTGGATGAATTTCTGGCTGTTCATTTGAGGAAAAGCCAGGGAGGGAGACAGGAATTGCACAGGAATTGTCTGTAAATGCAGGGACAGAGCCTGTGCNAGCTGATGGGAACCAGCTGCTGCAGCAGAATGAGGAACCAGATCCTTGGCATTTGATGAATTAATAAACCCAGGCACAATACAAATGTCAGCGACAGCCAGCGATTCTCCGGGAGAATGGGGAGCAAAAGGAAAAGAGCAGGAATCCAACTGCAGCAGCTGTTTGGCCAACAGGTAGGGGGCAACCATTTCTTCATGGAAAAAAGATTTGGAAAGCTTTGCCATGATTCCCAAAAGAAAAAAAAACCCAAACAACAGGGCTCCTTGCAGCTCGATAATAGCAGGAGTGCAGGGCTTGGATGAATTTCTGGCTGTTCATTTGAGGAAAAGCCAGGGAGGGAGACAGGAATTGCACAGGAATTGTCTGTAAATGCAGGGACAGAGCCTGTGCCATTGGGAATGTGGCTGTGGGGACAGGAATCCTGCCACTGTCACAGCTCCACTTCCAGAGGAAAGAGGAGGGATCTGAGTACAGATAAATATCTGGGGGGAAAAAAAGGGCAGAGGGGCTTTGTAACAACTGCAGCCCTGAGCTGGATTGTGCCAGGGCTTCCCATTTGGATCAAACAGAAGTTCCTGTGGAGAAGGATCTCTGTACAGGGGATGGANAACCCAACCCATTGCAGGATTCTGGGATTCTGAGCAGCTGCTGTTCAGGAAGTTGGTCTGGGATCTGCTGTGTGATTCCCTGGAAAGGCAGCTCAGTGTTCAGTGGTGCTGGAAAGGGAAAAAGCCAAGGAACAAGGATTAGAGGGGAACTAAACTCCCCCAAAAAACGGATCTGGCCTCTGTTCAAACCCATTATTTGCAACCAGAAGAGAAGAGAAGGGAGGGAAATAAAGCTGATGAGAAATGGAGGAAGGATTTAATAGATTGGAAAAGAGATGAATGGGAATACAGATCCATAAAATCCTGAGGAATGAGGAACAGGGAAGGATTACTCATCATTCCTGGTAATAAAACAAAGAAAGGAGAAGCTCTATTCAAAGTATCAGGCAGAGGTTTTAAAGCAGACCAAAGGAAGAACTTTTTAATTCCAGGTGTAATTAAGTTGTGAAAGCCTCGCTCCCGACATCCTGAGGAGGCCAAAGGTTTCGATCCGTTGGGAGACAGTTTGGACAAATCCAGGTAGGACAGGTTTGCCTGGAGCTGATAAACTCTGGCCACAGCCTCCAGCCCAAGTGGGAAATCCCAGAGGGCCAGGAATGCAGGAGGGGTGATCCCCATCCCCTGCCCTTCCGCTCTTCCCAGTGGATGAACCCCTGGATGCTCCATTCCGGGGAAGTAAATCCATCCTCTTGGAATTCAGCTCCAGGTAAAGAGAGATTCCAAAGGTGGTTTTCCCTTCCCCAGCTCTCCCAGACCCGTTTTAATCCATAAAATAAAGATCAGTGCAACTGAAGCAGGAAAATCCTGACAGCTCTGGGAGCTGCAGCTGCTGGAATCTTCCTGCTCCTCATGGAATTGCTGCTCCCTGCCTCCTTCTGGGAATGGAAGGAATAACGTGGGCATCCCAAAAAGGAGCTCCAGTCCCAATCCACAGTTCCAGCTCCTTCAGTGGGGATTCTTTCCCAGGATTGTCCTCGGGTTGTGGATTTGGTTTTCCACGTTCTGGAGAACAGGAGGCTCCAGGAGGTTCTAAAAGGAGGGAGAGGGAGTTTTTATCCCTGCAAATAGTGCCAGGAGGCAGGGAATGGCTTCCCAGTGGCAGAGGGCAGGGCTGGATGGGATCTTGGGCAGGAATTGTTCCCTGGCAGGGTGGGCAGGCCCTGGCCCAGGGTGCCCAGAGCAGCTGGGGCTGCCCCTGGATCCCAGGCAGTGCCCAAGGCCAGGCTGGACATTGGGGCTGGGAGCAGCCTGGGACAGTGGGAGGTGTCCCTGTCATGGCAGGGGTGGGATGGGATGACCCTTAAGCTCCTTCCAATCCAAACCACTGTGGAATTCTACAATCCCATGGTTTTACTGATAATGTTGGAGAGTTCCTTCAAACAGAGGTTTTTCCATGGAACACACAAATTCCACAATTTCTGCACAAATTCCATTTTGGGGGAAAAACGTGCTTTGAATTTTTAACTGGAGTTTTAACTGGAGTTCCATCCTTTGAACTTCCCTGGAAGAACTGTTCCCCACCACATGGAACTGACCTGTTGTGATCCATTTGCTGGGATTTGGCTGTGCCACTGTCCAATTCCCAGTGTGGATTTCTCCAGGATATCAAACACGAGCCAACCCTGGAGCCCGACCTCAGCTAACAACAAACATTCCACTGAAATACCCACAGGAAAAAAAAAAATCCCAATAAATTCTCAGCTGGTCAAAAGATGTCGAAAACCCTAAATATTCCATTTTCATGGAGAAAGTCAATCAAGGATTTTCCAGGGGGGAACTCTGCTAAGCTGGGTGGCTGCTTTACTATGGAACAGTCAAATATTCCAGGCCTTGAGCTTTTCCTAAAGTTATTTAAACAGATTAAAGGCGGATAAGGGAAGCAATTAATTTTTCAATCACATGATCTTCTATTTCTTCTCGTAATCAAATCTCATTCCCACCCCCTCAGTTCCACGAGATAAATGTGGATTCAGACTCTGCCTCCAGTTCAAAAGAGAAATTAAATTACAATAACTTCGCTTTATATGGAATTGCTTCATCAGGAGGCAGAGTTCCTCTAATCATGTTTAAATATAAGCACTGGAAGCCAAACATTGACCTGGGGTTAAAGGAATATTATGGGTTATTTAATGGGAACCCGTTCATAGAGCACAAAAAGAATTTTAAATCATGTAGGGGGAAACTGAGATGATCCCAAATGCAGCAATGAAGTTCCACAGCCACTGCTGTGTCCTGGAAATGGGATTCTTTTAAATTATTTCAAATTATTATTGGTCCAGCTGTGGAAATGTAAAAAAAATGGTGGGAAGGGAGCAGGAAATGGTGAATTTTGGCTCCAGGGCTGCTGAGATTGACACAAGGTAAATAAAAGTGTGTTCAGGGCCTCAGGCTGGGCCAGGGGAGGCTCAGCTTGGACAGCAGCAGGAATTTCCTCATGGAAAGGGAGCTCAGGCCTTGGCAAGAGCTGCCCAGGGAGGTTTGGAGTGCCCATCCCTGGAGGTGTCCAAGGAAGGGCTGGAGGTGGCACTCAGTGCTCTGGGCTGGGGACAAGGTGGGCATCGGGCACAGCTGGGACTCCATGGGCTGGGCGGGCTTTTCCAGCCTCAGGGATTTTGGGATTCTGGGATGAAGCAGCACTTTTGGCACTGCCTGTGGATTTGTGCAGCCTCCCTGTCCCCCTCAGAGCTGCAATGCCCAGGGAAGGACAAACGAAGAAATTGCAGCATTTAAAAAAAACCCAAAATCAAGCAGCCTGGGAACAAGGAGAGAGGGCAGGAAAGGTGGGATGGGAAGTGCTCACTTCTCAACCAACACCTTTTTTTTGGAAGTGCCACCTCCACGAGTCTCCTGGGGCACCTCAGCTCAGAGGTCCTGGAGCCTTTCCCTGCAGCCTCAGCAGGGTCATTTCACCTCACCCTGGCACTGCCAGCGTTCCCTGGGGAACCTCTCGAGGCTGCACAGCCACAGATCCTGGAGAAACAATATTTTAAGATTTCTAAGACAATTGCTCTGGTTTTAAGGCCAACCACTGGCTTGGCCCGGGGTGCAGATTCTGTGCAGATTCATCTGCAATTTGCACCAGATGGGAAGGAAAAACATTCCCTACACATCCCCCAAAAAGTGCCCAAATTCCTTCTCCTTTGTGTTCACTTAACCTCAGCTTCCATCCCACATAACTCCCCTCACCTCAACTATGTCCTGTGCAAAAACACTGAATTGTGGGCAGCTCACTGCTGGCTCTGCTTGCCCTCGGTGTGTGACAGCCTTGGACCCAAGATGGGAAGAATCCAATCCTCTGCCTGCTCCTGCAGGAAGAGTTTCCACTCTGGGCCCTGTTTTTCACACTCTCCTGACTTTCCAAAACACTCACCTTTGCACATGGAGTTTTCCATGGGTGGTGTTTGCCTGCAGGTGAAGTTTCCCCGGGTGAGCGAAAGTTGGAGCGAAGGCGTCGCTTTTTTTCTTTCTGGGAGAGTGGAAAAACCCCACTTTGGTTGTTCCAAATCGAGGGGAAAAGCGTGCAACCACATTTCTGAGGAGGGCAAATCTGCTGAGGGTTGGGATTTGACAGCACAGCCAGAGCTGTTGGACTCATCCCTGGCTCTGCAGGGGACAATTCGTGTCCAACAGCCCAAGCAAGCAGTCACCCAGCTCATTCCTGGCCCTTTTTCCATGTGTAAGCACAAATCCAGGATCCAAGGGTTTGGAAAAGTCAAATTTCCAATCATTTATTGGAATGTGTCTCGTGAGTTTGTGTGTCAGGGAGCTGTTTGTCCAGTTAAACCAGGAGAACTGAGTGGGATTAAAAAAGCTGGAATCTTCCTGATGCCATTGCTTTTCTTTTTCCTGCTCAAAACATCTCCCTGATGTCTGGAGGGCTTGGAGCTGGGATAGCAGCTGAGGAATCCTACACAGAGCCTGGCTTAGAGGGAGAATTATTGTGGGACTGCATCCTGCCAGGGAATCGTGGAATCCCTGACTGGTTTGGGTGGGAATGGACCTTAAAGTTCATCCCATTCCATGGGCAGGGACACCTCCCACTGTCCCAGGCTGCTCCCAGCCCCTGGCCTGGGACACTTCCATGCTTGCACTGCTGAGAAGACACTTTCAGGTCACCCTCATTAATGAACAATAATTAGCAACTCATCAGGAATGACCAGCAGTGGAAGTGGTGGGAAGTTGTCCCTCCCCGGGTGACACTGGACAGGGAGGAGTCCCACGGCCACAGGGGATTCCAGCAGCAATTCCAGGGCAGGAGCAGGGCATGGAGAGCCAGGGATCCCTGGCTGCCTGTGCTGCACCCAGAGCTGCTCTGGGAAAGGAGCCCCATCCATCTCCCTGGAGGAAATTCCTTAGGGATGGCTGTTCTCCCACAAATCCCAGCAGAGTTTCAGCCCAGCTCAAGTCTGGACTTCTCTGGAGCATGAGGCCAGACCAGACAGCTCCTGAGGGCACCTCCAGCTGGGCTTTTCCATGATCCCACCACATTCCAGGGCAGCTGCTGGGTGGTTCTGATGCCTTGAGAGGCCTCCTAGAAACAGAGACTGGACAAAAATAAGGGAATAAAGGTGGGGATTTATTGGAAAGGCCTCCAAAGGTACCCCTGGGGAGCCAGAGGTGCTGCCCAGATGGGCCCCGAGATGGACCCTGAGAGGCCACGAGTTCTTCCCACTTTTCTGGCTTTGGTTCATTTGCATCTCAGGGTTCATTCTCCAATTAAAGCTGCAGTTAATGATGGAATTGCCCTCAGCTTGCCCCCCTCAGAGGCTCTTTGGTTGATCCTTTTTGGGCCCAGTTTGGGCTGGGTGTCCTTGGAGAGCAGCCCCGGAGAGGCTTTGTTGTGTGTGCCCAGCACAGAGAGCAGCACTGAACAGGGACCAGGCAACTCCAGAGTTACACACTGGGCACTGCAGGGCTTGCAAAAGATGAGATTTAAAACCTAAGATATCAGTTTTGCCACGTGTCCCCTGTGGCAGTGCCATTCCCATTGCCCAGGATGTGGGAAAGCAGCTCCCCCTTTTTGGAGGTGTGCTGCCCTATGGTGCTCCCCAAATTTGTCACTCCCAGAAGGTTTGGCTGCACCTGGGCCTCTCAGGTCACCACAAACCCTGTCCCTCCTGGAGAGTCCCCAGCTGCCAGCCCTGCCTGGTGTTTGCTGTCCTGCTGTTGGCAGGAGACATCAGCCCCACTCTGGTGTTATCTGCACTGCCATCGTTATCAGCTCTGTGCTGGCACCCAAACCACCTTGGGGAATCCAGCCCCATCCCAAACTCCTGCCAAATGTGTCCTGAGTGCCTGGGACAGATCACAGAATCATGGAACATTAATGAAGGGACCCACAGGATCATTGATCCAACCCCTGGTCCTACCCAGACCCCCCAGCAGCCCCAGCCTGGGCATCCCTGGCAGCGCTGCCCAAACGCTCCTGGAGCTCTGGCAGCCTCGGGGCCGGGCCCATTCCCTGGGGAGCCTGGGCACTGCCCAGCACCCTCTGGGGGAAGAACCTTTCCCTGGGATCCAACCTAAATCCCTCCTGGCCCAGCTCCAGCCGCTCCCTGGCTGCTGTCCCTGGCCCAGGAGCAGAGCTCGGAGCTGCCCCTCCTTTTCCCCTGACATGGAAGTTGTACCTGCAATGAGTCCCCACTCAGTCTCCTCATCCCCAGCTGACCCCTGGGGCATTTCCTCACCACGCTGCCCCAGGCTGTGTCCATGGGGTGAGGCAGCAGGGCCAGAGGTGAGGGCTGTGCTGCAGGTCAGCGAGTGCAGAGCGAGGCACACGTGGTGCAAACCCTTTGTGGCTGACAAGTGTAATCCTGTGGTGAAGGACCAGCAATCAGCTCTGGCCTCACACAGAGGAGCTTCTGGCAAGGAATCATTCCTGAAAGTCAGCTCCCATCTCCTGGCACATCTGGAACCGTGGGCAATGTGCAGTCCCAGGGGTCACTCACATTCCCTGTGCCCAGGGAGAAGGGTCACAGCACTGGCAGGAAGCTGGGGAGGCCATCACGTGCTGGCCTGAGCTTTTCCTTCTCCAGGCTGCAAGGCACAGCTCAGATCCCTGGGCCAGCTGCTCCAGGGTTAAGGGGGATTTGCTCTTCTGCTTCCCAAACTTTGTGGTGACACAGGCTGGAAAAAAGGGTGTTCACAGCACCTCTCCCCAAAGATGACAAAAATCAAGAGGATCAAAAAAAAAAGTAGATTTTAAACTGCCCCAGGGCCCTCAGTTCCCTGCTGGCCCCATGGCAAGGAGTTCTGAGGGCCCTGAGGGTCCCATGGCAGCTTCTCAGAGGGGCAGCTCTGAGCTCTGCTCCTGGGCCAGGGACAGCACCCAGGGAGCAGCTGGAGCTGGGCCAGGGCAGGCTCAGGCTGCAGAGCAGGGAAAGGTTCTTCCCCCAGAGGGTGCTGGGCACTGCCCAGGCTCCCCAGGGAATGGGCCCGGCCCCGAGGCTGCCAGAGCTCCAGGAGCGTTTGGGCAGCGCTGCCAGGGATGCCCAGGCTGGGGCTGCTGGGGGTGCCCTGATCAAAGCAGGACCAGGCAGATCTGTGGGGCAGAGCCGTGATGGGAAAGAAAAAATCCCATTGGATTTGGTAGCTGGAGCCCACCCCTCCTTCTGCCAGGAGGGACCTCAGTGCCCAGCAGTGACATCTGTGTGACATCTGTGCCCCAGCTGTGCCTGTTCAGTGTCACTGCTGGAGGCACCCCCTGACCTCGGCAGCGCCTCCTCCACCTCATTTTCCCCATGGCCTCCCTCACACAGTTCACTGAATCCCTGAGGCTGGAAAAGCCCTCCCAGCCCATCCAGTCCCAGCTGTGCCCAATGCCCACCTTGTCCCAGCCCAGAGCACTGAGTGCCACCTCCAGCCCTTCCTTGGGCACCTCCAGGGATGGGCACTCCAAACCTCCCTGGGCAGCTCTTGCCAAGGCCTGAGCACCCTTTCCATGAGGAAATTCCTGCTGCTGTCCAAGCTGAGCCTCCCCTGGCCCAGCCTGAGGCCGTTCCCTCTCCTCCTGTCCCTGTTCCCTGGCAGCAGAGCCCGACCCCCCCCGGCTGCCCCCTCCTGTCAGGGAGCTGTGCAGAGCCACAAGGTCCCCCCTGAGCCTCCTTTGCTCCAGGCTGAGCCCCTTTCCCAGCTCCCTCAGCCTCTCCTGGGGCTCCAGCCCCTTCCCAGCTCCCTCCAGGAGGGTTTTCCTGTCCCTGGGCTTCTCCCCATCTCAAATAGTTGTTCTTCCTCCTGGTCTCAAAGGAATCCATTCATTTCCCCCCCTTTTTTCCTCCAATCTGCCTTCCCTCCAGTTTGGCCAGAGACCTCCCTGGATCCCACAGCTGCTGCAGCTCCTCTCCATGAAATATCCCTGCAGAAAACACCTCCAGGGATCCAGCTCCTCTGGGCACCCTGAGCCAGCACCTCCCCACCCTCCCAGGGAACAATTTCTCCCGAATTTCCAACCCAACCCTGCTCTGTGTCTGTGCTTTTGGGACGTGTCAGGGCCCAGCACGAAGCTCATTATGCAAACGAGGCCGGCTCCCGGTGTTATTCCTCATTAATGAGCAGCAGACCTTGAGTTGTGACCTTTCCCTGTTGGGTTTTCTCTGCTGCTCGCTTTGTTGGGATTTTTTATTTTAATTTTTACAGCTCCGAGCCGGGTGGATGGGGCAGAGCTGAAGGTCAGGATGGTTTTCCTGGCAGCTCTGCCCATGGAAGCCGAGCCTGGAGGAAGGGGGGTGGATTTATGGCCATGCAGATGAGCCCAGGGTTGGACGCGTTCCTGCTGGAAGGAGCAGGGATGGAGAGGGATGGAGGGATGCAGGGATGCAGGGATGCAGGGATGGAGGGATGGAAGCACAGCTCTGTGGGGACACGCTGTGGTGGCTCCCGAGAACGGCAGCCGGGCTGGGGCAGCGCGATCCTGCTTTTCCTTGGCTGCGGGAAAGGCTGGGAGCAGGTGAGGAACGCAAGGTGCCAGCTCAGAGGGGCAGCAGGGGCCGGGTCAGGCTGAAAGGAGGAAAATGCTGATTCCAGTTCTGGTACCTCAGCTGGATTCAGAGCCAGGGCCAAGTGAATCCCGGCTGGTGTAAATTATGAGCCAGCTGAGCTCTGGGATTGCCTCTGGAGTAACCCCAGGTGTGGGTGAGGATCCCTCCCTGGCTGAACTGGGGGAGTTATTCCCATGCAAGGGCTTCCCCCCATCCCCTGCAGTATTCCCAGCTCCGGCTGCTTTTCCAGGGGAGATTCCTTGACCCCTTCAAAAGGAGGCTCAGGGGGGACCTTGTGGCTCTGCACAGCTCCCTGACAGGAGGGGGCAGCCGGGGGGGGTCAGGTTCTGCTGCCAGGGAACAGGGACAGGAGGAGAGGGAGCGGCCTCAGGCTGGGCCAGGGGAGGCTCAGCTTGGACAGCAGCAGGAATTTCCTCATGGAAAGGGAGCTCAGGCCTTGGCAAGAGCTGCCCAGGGAGGGTTGGAGTGCCCATCCCTGGAGGTGTCCAAGGAAGGGCTGGAGGTGGCACTCAGTGCTCTGGGCTGGGGACAAGGTGGGCATCGGGCACAGCTGGGACTCCATGGGCTGGGAGGGCTTTTCCAGCCTCAGGGATTTGGGGATTCTCCTAAAATCCCAAACTATTCCAAACTACGAAATTCTCCCTGTCCAGCCCCTTCCCCAGCTCCACTGCCCATTGTGGGAGTTTCAGTCTCGTGGGACAAACCACCCAAATTCTCAGAGCTGCTTTGGTTCCTCAGTCCCACTGATTCAAATATGGGTGACACACAGGGTTTACTCTCCTTTGTTCTCCTAAAAGAGACTCAGCAAATCCATGTTTTCCTTCCAACTCATAGAATCCACGGTGGTCCTGCCACCAGGAAAGACACAATCACAGCCCTCCTGGGCTGGCAGAGCTGTGCCAGCAGCTGGGCTGTGTCCCTGTGTCCCTGAGAAATGTCCTGACCCTTCCTTAGCCTCCCATCATCCAAGGATGCTGCGGGATTTCCTCCTGCTGGGATCAGGCTCCTCTCAAAGCCCCAGCCTGTCCCACAAAATCTCACAGCACACCCAGCACGTGTGGAAGCTTCCAGGTTGTTTGGCAAAGCCGGATTTTCAGCAAAGATCTCCTAAAAACCTGCAGGGTTTCAAAAGCACCGAGGTCATCAAAAGAGCAAAGAGAGATCACTGTAAGGCTGCTGTTGGGGGTCATGGAATCAAGGAATGGGTTGGGTTGGAAAGACCTTAAAAATCATCCCATTCCCACCCCTGCCATGGCAGGGACACCTCCCACTGTCCCAGGCTGCTCCCAGCCCCAGTGTCCAGCCTGGCCTTGGGCACTGCCAGGGATCCAGGGGCAGCCCCAGCTGCTCTGGGCACCCTGTGCCAGGGCCTGCCCACCCTGCCAGGGAACAATTCCTGCCCCAGATCCCATCCAGCCCTGCCCTGTTTCAGTTTAAAATCATTTTGTCCCATGTCAAAGGACAGGTTAAAGCACCTGGTTGCACCTTACAGAATTCCAGACAGGAATGGATCCATCATTCCAGCCAAATAATCAAAATGCCTGTAATTTATGGGGTCAGAGCATCATTTCTTCACAGCCTGTTTGGTTTATAGTTTATTTTTTTTTAAGTTTTTTTCACTTTATAGTTTTATTGGTCTATAGTTTTTTTCAGATGGATGTGGAAAAACCCAGTAGGATCCTATGCTGGGTCACCATGGACTGTTGACATGGATTTTTTTTTTTACTGGAATAATATCCAAAGGGGAAGATAAACATTTTGCTTCTTTAATTGTCCCTTCAAATAGGAAATGGGATTTAGAAAGTGATTCCAGCCAGAGCTGGGACCTGCATCCTCTGGGGTGCTCCAAGGGAAAAACCAAGGGATGTCCCCACTGTCCTGATTTATGGAAAATTGTGTCTCTGGATGAGATTAAATCCTCTCCTGCTTCCCTGGCAAAAGTGCCCCAGATATTTTTCTGTACAATCAGGCTCCCTCTCATTTATCAGGATGTTTGGGCAGAGCTGGAGGTCAAACAAAGGGCTCCCTGCTGGGCCAGGCAGAGGCTGAGCCTTTGGAGTAAGGAATGGGAACAAATCTCCCCACAGGTTTGGGCTCCTGGTCAGTGGGGACACAAGTGACACATCCCCAACCCACTCCTGACCACTTGTGTTTTTAATTCTGGTATTCTCAGCAATAAAGGGAATATTTATCACAATTAAAACCTTGAATAAAGCACAAGATATGAAGTTTTAGGGAGAAGTTTTAAGAGAAATTCTGGGTTCGAGTCCTCCTTTCTGGGATTAGATGACTCCAGGTGAGCCCTGAGCTGTGGGAATTGTGTTTGTGTTTCAGGGATGCAGAGTTGGATCCTTCTGGGTGTGGGGTGACCCCCAGAGGTGGAGATTCCTCCACTTCCAGGCTCTTTTTCCTCAGCCAACCCATCCAAAGTCATTCCAGGATTTGGAATTGGGATGTTTGGGGTCGTTCTGGAGGAGGCTCCGTTTGCCAGGAGGAACCTTTTCCACATGGGATCAGCTCTGGTGGCACAGCACTGAAATCCCAGCTCAGATGGGAACGGATCAGCTCCTCCCAGAGATGAATGAGTGGGATGCAGCATTTCAATCCAGGTCTGGATTTGTATTGGAGGGACAAAGCTCCTGAATTCCATCCCTGAGGAGATGAGTGGTGGCTTTTCCCTTGGAATATCTGTCGGGATAACCTCAGGGGAGACACACAGGTGCAAAACCAGGAGTCTGTCCCATGGAATCCACTGATCCCCAGCTCCACAGGGACAGCAAGCTGAAGGTCACTGGAGCAGACCAGGAGCAGACAAACAAATAAACACCCGCTTGACTCCAGATTCTTGGATGTTTGTGGGACCCAATCCTGACTTTCAGCTGGAATCTGGTGTCTGTTATAACCAATTTGCATCAGGAACCTTGTCCTGGATTTTTTCTGCCACAAACAGCAGCAAATTCCTGAAAATCAAGCTCCAGGATCACCCCCTGGGTCGGACACTGCACACAATCCCAGACTTACACACCCCCCACGGTCTGCAGACACCCTATGAAAAATCTGATTTATTTTTAAAATGAATGTGCATTTCAAGGGAAATTAAAATTCCTTGTCTTTCTTTCATCCTCAGATAAAGGCAGCGCCAGAAACACTCAACTCATGGTTCTTAAATGTGAAACTGGAACCAAAAAACAAAGCAGGATCAAAAGGCACTTCCATGATAAATATATAAATATATAAGATAAATCTATAAATATATAAGATAAATGTATAAATATATAAGATAAATGTATAAGCCATAGTTTTCTGGCCACCACACTCACAGTATTGTAGAAATTCCAAGGTGAATCAACACTTCCTGGCTTTCTCCTGGAGCTGTTTCTGGAGCCTTCCATGGAGACGCCAGGATGTGTTTCTAGAGAGCTGGACACGAGCAGCTCCAGCAGGGTAATTATCCGGAGGGAATCCAATTAAAAGATTACTGTTCTCCAGCCAGGGTGTTCTAGAGATGCACAGAATTATCTGTTGAAATCCCTCAGGCAGCTTACCTGGAATAACCTTCTCCTGGATCTGCTCCAGCTCAGGAAACCATCTCCAGCTTCAGCTCCAAGTCAGGCCTGGATGGGAGAGGCACTTCCCAGCAGAACGAAGGGAATTGCACCATCCCTGCCTCCCTGAACAGCAATGGGAAGGTTCCAGCAGATTTTAGGAGGCTGGGAGGAGGCTGCTGCCATCTCCATGGATTTGCTGCACTTCCCGAAATCCTGGAATGGTTTGGGTTGGAAGGGAACTTAAAGATCTTCCAGTGCCACCCCTGCCATGGCAGGGACACCTCCCAGTGTCCCAGGCTGCTCCAGCCTGGCCATGGGCACTGCCAGGGATCCAGGGGCAGCCCCAGCTGCTCTGGGGATTCTATCCCAGCACATCCCCATCCTCCCAGGGAACAATTCCTGCCCAAGATCCCACCCAGCCTTGCCCTGCTCCAGCTTCAAACCATCCCTCCGGTGCTATCACCCCCGTGCCCTCCTTGACCATGGGAGCACCCAGAGTTCTGGAGTGCAGATTATCTCCCAAATCCCACATCTCCTCACCCTGGGAGGCATCCCAGAGAAAGGAATGACCCTGTGTGACCCAGCAGAACAGCGTGAGGACTTTCCCTGGCTTCCAGCACCTTCCTGAGGGAGCTGGTGCAGGATAAGGGATATTGGGAAGCCAGCCCAACTCAGTGCAGGATTCAGAGCATTCCGGGTGGTGCCAGGACTCCTGGGTGCCACCAGACCCTCACCCCGGAGCTCAGGGCAGGGCCGGCCTCCTCCTGCCCTTGCAGAGGCGAGGATTTTCTGCGGGAAGCAGGAGCTGGGCTCCAAAAAGCCGTTTGCACAACGGGATCGCAAACCGGCCTGAGGTCAAGGCAGGGGAGGAAACAAGAAACCAGGAATGTTGTTGCCGTGCTCATGCGACACATCCCAGGTTTCATGGGCAGGGATTTCTTAACTCCTGTGCTGACACCCCTTGTTTGCCTCCCTGGGGCTGGAAATGAGCACTTGGCCTCGCTTTTATCCGTGTGGGAAGCCCCAGACAGCGCCGAGTCTCCGGGATTTTCTGCACGGCCGCGGGATGAGCTTTGGCCTCCGTGACCTCCAGGGATGGTTGTGTGTCAAACAGAGGCTTTTCCTGCCAAAATAAACAGCAGTGGGAAGGGAATTTTCTCCAGCAGTCGGGCTCAGGAGATGCCCCTGCAGGAGGTTGTGTGGGGAGGCTGCTCTGGTTTCCCGGGTCATTGGAATGTCCTGGGCTGGCTCTATGCTTCCCCTCTGACTGAGCAGCACCCACTGGGTCCTCAATGCCAGGACTCCACCGCAGCCCCAGGGATGGAATGAGCCTCTCTGGGCTGGATCAGGGAAAAAATAACTGGAGCTTCTTCAGTAGTCAACTATGGGTGCAGCAAAGCCAAAATGAGCAGCAGTTCTGGGCCTGGCTTGGTGTTTGTGCCAAAGTCTGAGCTCGCCACAGGCTGTACCCAGTGGCCAGGGGCTCATCCCAGAATTCTGGCAGGATTTATTGTTCTTCCTGCAGCACAAACACAGCCTGGACCTCACCTGTAACACCATCCCAGAATCCCAGAATTATTATGGTTGGAAGGGGACCTCTGGAGATCAGCCAACCCAACCCTGCTGCCCATTTCCTACCTGGAGCAGGTGACACAGGAACACATCCAGGTGGGTTTGGGATGTCTCCAGGGAGTGACAATCCACCACCTCCTTGGGCAGCTGTTCCAGGGCTCCGGGGAAAGACATTTTTCCTCAGGCTGAGGTGGAACCCCAACCCATTTCTCCTCCCTGACTCTTTAATAATAAGAATAAAACAATCATTACAAATAGAACGGATTAAGAGACATAAACTTGGGATTTCCTAAGTCTGGAACTGGTTTGCAGCCTGGCCTAGGGGATGTTCCCTTCCCACAGCAGTTGGGAACAGGATGAGAATACCAGGAAAAGCTTCCACCAGAACAAGGCTCAGGAGTGTCCTGTATTTTTTCAGAGCCCAGGAGAGCTGGAATGTAATCCTGACTTCAGCCTTCTGTCTCCTAAAGAGCCTTGTTTCCAAACATGGCTGGAGGCACATCCTTGCTAAGGAGCCAGGGAAGTGGTGGAATTCTCCTGCCCACAGGGACCAAGCCACTTGTTTTCCTGAGGAATTATGGAAATCCACTTCTCAGCAATAAAACTGTAATTCCATGGACATGTGAGTTACCAACATCACACCCCATGGAAGTGGGAATTGGTGGGAACTTAGCTCCAGTTCAGGCTCTCCAGGTGCTGTTCCATCCCAATTCCCCAGGCAATTCCATGGATTTCACTTGAGCCGGGAGAGCAGAACCAGTTTGGCTTTGATCTGAGCCAGAGGGGCTGGAAGCAAAGCTGGCCCAAGTATCCCTAAATCTCCATCCTCCTCCACCTCCCAGCTGCCATTAAATCCACTCTGGAACACCCATGGAATGCACCAGTGTCCATGGAATACACCAACACCTATGGAATCCACCAACATCCATGGAATACACCAACATCCATGGAATCCACCAGCATCCATGGAATACACCAATGTCCATGGAATACACCAACATCCATGGAATACACCAATGTCCATGGAATCCACCAACATCCATGGAATACACCAACATCCATGGAATCCACCAATATCCATGGAATACACCAATATCCATGGAATCCACCAACATCCATGGAAAACACCAATATCCATGGAATCTACCAACACCCATGGAATGCACCAACATCCATGGAATGCACCAACACCCATGGAATGCACCAGTGTCCATGGAATACACCAACATCATGGAATACACCAACATCCATGGAATACACCAACACCTATGGAATACCCCAACATGAGGATGTCCCTCCTGGCTCAGCCACAAGTCCAAGAGGGACACCTGGTACACAAAGAGGGGGACAGGTTGTGATTTCTCCTGTGGGCCCTGAAGAACCTTCTAAAAAGGCTCTGTCTGCTCCCCTGCCCTCCCCTTTTATTCCCTTTGTCTCACTGGAAGCTCCAAGGTGTCCCAGCACCTTTGTCCCCAGAGGGGAAGGACCCACAGGAGCATCCAGGTGACCTTTGCATCCTTCCTTGGTCTCCTCTGCTGCCCACAGACAGCTTGATCCCCACAAGCATTTTTTTCCTTTTCCCACCCTCCTCTTTCCTGCCTCTCCCTCCTCTTCCCCAGACAGGGTGGGGAGGTTTTAGGTAAAGAAATCTGTCGAGGGGATGGGCAAACCTGAGGGATTAAGGAAGGACACGCAGGTGGGGCAGGCATGTGGTCACACCTCCCCAGACTAATCCTCTGCTGGCACTGGACATGCTGTCCTTTTACTCCAACCCTCTGGAGGCATTTTCCCTCTGTGAATCAACTTCTTTTGAAACGTTTGCACCTCCCGTGTCCTGTGGCACGAAGGTCCCACAGCTCAGCAGAGTGTGGAGGAAGAAGGGGATAATGTGAATTGGGAGATTCAGGATTTGGATCCAGCTCCCAGGCCACTGTGGTGAGGAGATGAAAGGAGAAGGAGTAAGAGTGGAAAGCAGGTCCTGCAACAGCTGCTCTGCCTCTCTCTGTTTTGGGGGACAGGGCTGGGCGGGAAAATGGGGATTCAGCAGGGCTGCCTCTCCCAGGTGCCATCCCCTGGAAACCCCAGGCTCTGGAGGGGTTGGTTGTGACAAGTGGCAGGTGGGACGTGATGCCTGTGACCATTGCACCCCTGGGCTGGAGGATCTGGGAACTGCTTCCCACTGCTGATCCCAAATAAAAACCTCAAGTCTCCTTGAGGCCAAACCACGAGTCTTTGGCTCTCTGGTACCACCCGCAGCCTTGCCTGCCTGTCTCTGGAGTCTTGTGTGGAAGTGGAGAGAACCTGGAATCCCAGAGTGGTTTAGGCTGGAAAAGACCTGTAAGGTCATGGAGGCCAACCTGTAACAGAGCACTGCTAAGTCAGCCACAAAGCCAGGTCCCAAAGTGCCACATCGACATGGCTCTGAAATCCCTCCAGGGATGGGCACTCCAAACCTCCCTGGGCAGCTCTTGCCAAGGCCTGAGCTCCCTTTCCATGAGGAAATTCCTGCTGCTGTCCAAGCTGAGCCTCCCCTGGCCCAGCCTGAGGCCGTTCCCTCTCCTCCTGTCCCTGTTCCCTGGCAGCAGAGCCCGACCCCCCCGGCTGCCCCCTCCTGTCAGGGAGCTGTGCAGAGCCACAAGGTCCCCCCTGAGCCTCCTTTGCTCCAGGCTGAGCCCCTTTCCCAGCTCCCTCAGCCTCTCCTGGGGCTCCAGCCCCTTCCCAGCGCCCTTCCCTGCCCTGGACACGCTCCAGCCCCTCCAGGGCTCTCCTGTGAAAGCCCAACGTGATTCTTTGGTGAGGCTTCAGCTCCCCAGGTTGTGTTTGTCAGAGCAAATGCCAGATTAACCAAAAAAAAAAAAAAAAAAAATTTAAATGTGATGGATCAGGACCCAATTTTATCTCCAGGCCTCGGAGCGTGGCTGCCAAGGGTGGGCAGATGGGAGCCCAGCTCCCAGGCTGGGACATGAGGGACACTGGGGCTTCCACACCCCCACTGCTGCTGCTTCCATCCACTGAGGGCAGAGGAGCTCTGGATTCTGGTTTTCCACTCCGTGGAAGCAGAGGGGAGGTGGGGACAGAGAGTGCCTCACTGTGTGACCGTGCTAGGGGACATTGATATTTCCCTTGCACCTCGGAGACTGTTCCAGTGCCTACAGGGGCTACAAGAAGCACGTGGAGAGATTTTGGCAAGGAATGCAGGGACAGGACAAAGGGCAATGGATTCAAACTGACAGAGTAGGTTCAGATGGGATTTTGGGAAGGAATTCCTGACTGGGAGGGTGGGCAGGCCCTGGCACAGGGTGCCCAGAGCAGCTGGGGCTGCCCCTGGATCCCTGGCAGTGCCCAAGGCCAGGCTGGACACTGGGGCTGGGAGCAGCCTGGGACAGTGGGAGGTGTCCCTGCCATGGCAGGGGTGGCACTGGAGGTGCTTCAAGATCCCTCTCAACCTAAACCATTAAAAAAAACCAACCAACAAGTTAAACAAACTAAAAAAAAAACCCCAAAACCCCAAACCATTGCTGCTGTCAGTCATTAACTTTGCCTTCCATGACATTTCGAGCAGCCCTTCCCCTCAGATACCCAGAGGCCGTTGCAGTTCAGCTGCAGCACCAATTTTTTCCTTAGAGCTGGAGGAATGGGAAAACCCCCAGTATTTCAAAGGAATCAGTGCAGGCACTTAAGGTTTCTCTTCCCCTCCGAGGAACACACACCCGAGCGTTGCAGGCGTCACATCTGCTCTTCCCAGGCAGAAATATCCGTGTTTGCTTTTTCATGGCAATGCTCTGGGCAGCCAACACCCTCATTTATCCCCTGAAGCTTCTGCAACAGCAACACATAAAACCATAGCAACAAAGCTGGGCACTGCAGCCTCCTCCTGCCTCCGATTTCTCCATCCCCACAGCCTGGGCTGAGGCTGCAGAGCTTTTCTCACTAAAACCTCGTTGCTCTCCATCACTCCCTGACAGGAGGGTGCAGCCAGGTGTCTTCCGTGTCCCAAGGGAAAGGAGGAGAGGAAATGGCCTCTAGTGGCACCAGGGGAGGAGCAAATTGGAGATTAGAAAGAATTTTTCCTTGGGATGAGGTGCCCAGGGAGTGGTGGAGTCACTGTCTCTGGGAGTGTTCAGGAGGAGTCTGGATGTGGCCCTTGGGGACAGGCTTTGGGGTGCTGAGGGTGGCACTGGATCACCGTGGAAGTCTCTTCCCACCTCGGTGATTCTGGGGTTCTGTGCCTCTGGGATTTCTCTTTGGGCACAAAGGACCATCCCAGGTGTCCCTCTCCAGCAGGAATTAAGGGCAGTGCACCCTGAGGAGGTCTCTGACCTTCAGCAGGATTCACAGACAGGTTTTTACCAGATGGGAATATTTTGGGGGCAGCCTGTCTGGGTCCCTCTGGAAAGCAGCAACATTCCAGCAGATCAGCTGTTCCTCTGATCCCATGGGAAAAGATGGGGATCAGACAAACCCCCCCAAATCAAAGTATGTAACACACAATGAAGCCTCAGGATCTCTCAGAAAACCAAAATACCCCCGTGGCTGAACCACTCAGCAGACCCCAAAAGATGGAAGAAAAGTTCCATAAGAAAGAAACTATTCCATTGTGTTTCCTCAGTTAAAAAAGAAAACCCCAACCTGGACAGGGCGAGGCATAAAAGCCCCAGCTGTGCTTCAAAACATCCCCTTGGGAGGAAATGTTGTGCAGATCCCAAATCCCTCACCTGGGAAAGAAAATAAACCCCCACCCTGCATGGGGGGAGTGCAGAGAGCAAATGAATCCATAAGGATTTGCTTGGAGGAAAGGGAAACAGAGGGGGAAGAGTTAAATGGTGGAGAGGTAAAAATGAAGCTTAAATCTTATTCTGACCCCAAGCAAGGAGCAGGGAAGAGAGAGAAGCACAGCTGCAGACCAAAAAAATCAAGAAGCAGAATCTTTAATTATCAACAGAGGAGCAGGAGAATGTCCCAAGATGGAGTAAAAAATGGATGATAAAGGAAAGTCAACACAAAAAATAAACAGTTTAAAGTGAATTAACTGATGTCGTTTTGAGTAAGCTTAAGAGGAATGGTTTCAGCAGGCACAGAGGAAGCCAAACCATAAAATCCTACGAGCCTTGAGAGGATTTTTTGGATTAGAGGGTGATCGACTGACAAAGGACTTGGCCCGAGGACAGACAGAACAGTTCCATTCACTGATGGCCTTTCAAACACGAGTAAATTCCAGCAGGAATCCAGGAGAGCTCTGAAGGAGATAAAACCTTCAAAGCAGTGGAGAAAGCAATGGAATTCTATCAGCACTCTGAGTAGCAGGGCTGCAGCAGAGCCTCTCAGTAGTAAAGGCTGAGTTAAGTCTGTGCATCCCAAGGTTTGAGGTGGGAAAGGTGCAGTGAGTGCTGCAATTTAATCAGATTAAACCAGAACAGGAGGAATTCCAAAGGTAAATTAGCCAGGGAAGTGTGAAAGGATCCTCACACCTCTCCAGCAACTGCACTGAGCAGCTCCAGGCTTTTGTTTCCAAGGATTCACCCTACAGAATTCATGATCCTAAGGGAATTAATCCTATAAATCAGGAATCATGTGGGGTTAATTCCCCTATTTGAGAGAAAAGGAAGGGAAAATACAGCAAAAATTTTGAATGCTGATTGAAAACGAAGTGCAACGTTTGTTTGTTGCAGATGATGCAGGAAAACAGTGGAAGATTGGGAGAAAAAAGGGATCAAATGCACTGAAGGGAAATGTTTGGACATCCCAGGAGCGTTTGGGCAGCGCTGCCAGGGATGCCCAGGCTGGGGCTGTTGGGGGGTCTGGGCAGGGCCAGGGCTGGGACTGGGTGATCCCTGTGGCTCCCTTCCCACTCTGGAATTCTGTGATTCCGTGAGATCAGGAGCATTTTGCTTGGCATTAATCTCCATCCCAGCCTAATATTTCCATCTTTCCTGCCCAGGAAAGGGCTCCTCCTCCTGTTTAATCATTCCCACCCCGTCTGCCCTTGACCACCTCCCTGCTCTCCAGAGCAAAGTGACCTTCAGGGGGGCACACGCAGCACACTGGGATTATTCAGGGCTTCATTTGGAGCAGGCATGGCCAGGAACAGCTGGGAGAAGACAGGAGTTGAGGAGGAGGGACACATTTCGCCAGCAGTTATTCCAGAATTTGGGACTTTCCAGGCTCTTCCCTTCTTTCCATAGCCAGACAAAAGACTTTATCCAGCTGGGAGCAGCCAGGGAATGTCTGTGGGATGTCACATGTGGCAGTGAGGGCCCTCTGGGGTTCCTCAGGGCAAACAGAAGCTGTGCCAACTCCCTGGAATTCCAGGGGCAAAACCAAAGGAAGCTGCCAGGACAAGCGTGGGATCAGCTATGGATTCAGGGGTGTGATAAAAGGATGGGTTATAAATGTTGGATTTGTTTATAATAAGACAACAGTCACATGGAATAATGTACCAAATAGGATTTACATTAAGTAAGAGTGCACTGAGTAGAATTTGTTAAGTGAGAGAAGGTTAGAGCGAAATGTAACCCCGAAATAATTGCAATAAATGGAAAAACATAGCAATAAATGTCTTTTTTTAATAGATTAGCCAGAAACAGAATAAATAAACTGTGTGTGCCCTAAGAGGCCCTTATCTCGCCCAAGATTCACACCTGCAGAAGGCGATGCCTGCTGATGAATTACCAGGGAAAGGGAGGACACCACACGGCATTGAAGAAACCCAGAAAGGGGCCCGGGGTGCTGAATGTCCGGGCTGGGCTGAGTGAAGTGTAAATTACTGCAGATGGAACAGTTTGGAAAAGGGATTTAAGGCCTTTGAAAAGTGAACAGCCCCACACCTCTGGCTGATTGTTAAGTGTCCACAGCGCTGTGCCTTTTGTGCCTTTGTTCTACCAATAAATACCATTTGTATCCTGATAAAATCCCACTCTCCTTTAATTTACTTTTTCCAGGGGCACTCTCCGCTGCCCTAACACCCCCCAAAGGCACCATTTCTCAGGCAGGACCGGCTGTCAGGTGAAAATGTGATTTTTGACAGCAGCTCTGTGCCAGCCCCGGTGCTCGGGGAGCACCCGAGTCCCACCAGAAACCCCTCCCTGGGTGTCCCCAGAAGAACAGGAGCCACCTCCGATGCTCTGAGCAAATCCCGGCTCTCCCAGGGGGCTCAGAGCCTCTCACTGAGGTGCCAGCGTGTGCCAGGAAGAAAATCAACCCTTATTAATTCTCCTTTTCTTTCTGGTTTGGTTTGTTGGTGTTTTTTTTTTTTTTTTT
>VXAC01006826.1:1709-27964 GCA_013399225.1 Rhipidura dahli | reverse complement strand
TCTCTCCAGGCCCTCCATTCTTGTTCTCCATTCCCCCCTTCTTCTCCAGCCCCCCCATTCTTGTTCTCCACTCCCCTCCTTTCTCTCCAGCCCCCTCTCCTTATTCTCCAGACATTCCCCCCCTTGCTCTCCAGCACCCATTTCTTGTTCTCCAGTCCCTCCATCCTCATTCTCCTGTACCCCCTCCTTGCTCTCCATCTCCTTTTCTTTCTCTCCCCTCCTTGTTCTCCAGTCACCCCTTTCTTGTTCTCCAGCCCAGAACAGGACACAGCTGCTCTGGGAATTCTATCCCAGCACATCCCCACCCTGCCAGGGAACAATTCCTGCCCAAGATCCCATCCAGCTCTGCCCTCTGGCACTGGGAAGCCATTCCCTGGCTCCTGGCACTCTCTGCCCATATAAAAAGTCCCTCTCACTCCTTTTTTAGCCCCTTTAGGTGCTTTAAGATCTCCCTGGAGTTGTCCCTTCTCCAGGCTGGACAATCTCAATTCTCCCAGCCTGTCTCCAGAGCAGAGGGGCTCCAGCCTTGGGATCTGCTTTGTGATCCCTGATGATGCCCAGGGATCCAGTGTGGAGCAGTCTGATGTGCCCTTGGTATTCCTGAGTCTGGTTTGATTTTAATCCAGCCAATGTGATCAGAACATCCCATCTGCTCTGTTCCTGTTTTCCAGAGTTGGGAGCATGTGAGAAGCTGCCAGAGGAATCACTCATATTTTAATTTCTGCTTTGTCAGGTACGAAGATCTCGGGTTTTTTTAATTGTTGTGATGTTCTTGAGTTGGAACCTTGAGCTGATCCAAAATCAGAATCAGGTTTGGGGTGGAAAGGACCTCAGAGATGATCTCATTCCAAGCCCTGCCATGGGCAGGGACATTCCCAGCTTGCTCAGAGCCCCATCCAGCCTGGCCTTGGTGGGTGAAACCCCATTCCTAGCTCAGAAATGTCCCATTTAAGTGCCCTCAGATAACTCAGTAGCTCAGTGCTTCCCAAGGCCTCGTGGCTGCAGTTGTTCAGCAATTCCCAAAGGAATATCTCCAGCCCCATTGTGTGGGAATGATGGAGCTGTGGCAGGCAGAGGGTTTGGATGCTGGCTGCTGCCTGGGGGCTGTCCCTGCTCTGCAGACAATGCCCCCAGAGCCTGGCCTGGGCTGTGGTTCCTGCCCAGGGCTGCAGCTGCAATCCAGGGGCTGGAATTCCATTCCCTGCTCCACCACAGGCCTCCCACTGCCTGGGGCCCAGCTGTGGGGCTGTGTTGCACAAGGCAGAGCTGGGCAGGGATCCTGGTGCTGGAACCAGAGCTAATCCCAAAATCTGGCATGTGGTGCAGCCTTCCCTGAGGGACACGAGCTGTGATCTCTGTGCCTGCTCTGCTCCCAGGGGATCCCAGAGCATCCCAGAGGATTTGGAGTTGGCAGGGAACTGCTGGCACAGCCCTGAGGTGTGATCTGGACAGACCCTGTCCTCTTTCCCATCTGCAGCAGTCAGGCTTCACCAAACACAATTCCCTGGGACAATGCAGCACAGAATCCCAGGCTGGTTGAGTTGGAGGGACCTCAAAGCCCATCCAGTGCCACCCCTGCCATGGCAAGGACACCTCCCACTGTCCCAGGCTGCTCCCAGCCCCAATGTCCAGCCTGGCCTTGGGCACTGCCAGGGATCCAGGGGCAGCCCCAGTGGGACGGGGTCAGCTCATGACCAGATTAGAGCAGCCACCTCCCATTTGTTAAGGAATAAAACTCCAGAGGAGACCTGGGAGTGAGCAGCCTGGGAGCTGCAATCCCAGGGAATCCATTTTATCCCAGCTTTATCCATCAGGGAATACCTGTGGGAGCCTGGTGCCCCTGTCCCTGCTCACGTGGCTGCTCACGAGAGCTCCTGGCACGTGAGGGAGGCAGCAGTGCCCTTCTGAGGGGCCCAGGCTGTGGCCCTGTGTTTGCCCTGCATTTTCCCTGTGTTTTCCTGGGGAATGAACAATGCCTGCCTGTGGATGTGTTCCCAGCTCCTATCTGTGCCTTATCTCCCAGGGAAAGGCAAACACACAATTCCAGCTGTTTGTTTGCCTGCAGGCTTTTAAGATATCCCAACCTTGAAAAGGCAGCTTTGGAGGTTTTTGCTCTTGCACTGATGACCTCAGTGCTCATAAAAGGTGTTCTTTGAATGTGAAGGGAATCCTGGAATCCTGGAATGGCGTGGATTGGAAGGGATTTAAAAGCCCATCCAGCTTCCATGGGCAGGGACACCTCCCAGTGTCCCAGGCTGCTCCCAGCCCCGATGTCCAGCCTGGCCTTGGGCACTGCCAGGGATCCAGGGGCAGCCCCAGCTGCTCTGGGCAAAATCCTTTCCTCTTCCCAATTTCTTCTCCCTGCCCTGTGCTGCAGCCTCACCAGCTTTTTTCAATCCTGGATTTAATAAAAGACTGGGAATCAAATGGAGACTGGAAAAGCCAAGAGATGAGATGGGGAGAAGTGCTTGGCCACTGGAGGCTGGTGGGATGTGGGAATGCAGCCTGGAGGGAGCAGTGACATTCCCACTCAATCCCAACTGCATGAGACACCGTGGGGACAGAAAAGCAGAGGTGCCAGCTCTCACAGGAGACATTTTGGGATTGCAAGAAGCACAGAAAGAGATTTTGGACAAGGGATGGAGGGACAACACAAGGGGAATGGCCTCAAACTGGAGGAGGGCAGGGCTGGATGGGATCTTGGGTGGGAATTGTTCTCTGGGAGGATGGGGAAGAGTTGGGATAGAATTCCCAGAGCAGCTGGGGCTGCCCCTGGATCCCTGGCAGTGCCCAAGGCCAGGCTGGACATTGGGGCTGGGAGCAGCCTGGGACACTGGGAGGTGTCCCTGCCCATGGCAGGGGTGGCACTGGAGGGGCTTTAAGGTCCCTCCCAACCCAAACCATTCCATGATTCCATGAAATGAAAATTTTTGGACATTGACATGTTAGTTTACAACCAGCCTGCCATTTCTCAGCAGGACAGGGAGCTGCAGAATCAGGACCAGCACAGAAATAACAACTGATTACCAAGGCTTTGGTGGTGGGGGCCACTCCACGGCTTTGGTACAGCTGGATCTCAGTCAGAGAGGTCTCTGGAGGTGTGGGAATGTTTCCAGAGGGGTCTCAGCAAGGTGAGAGGGAAGAGGAGAGGAGAGGATTCCCTGGCTGGAGAAATTAGAACATTACCTGAAACTGAGCAGGGCAGGAGCTGCAAGAACATTTAATTTCTGAAGGAAACTCAGCAGCAGCCCTCGTGGTGTGGTGCTGATTTATCCAGCCCTGCTCTGCACTGTGTTCCCTCCTGCTTTTCCTCTCTTGTTCCATGGACAGGAAAGGCCTCCAGGGGTTAATTTGGTTTCCAGCAGCTGAAGAGGTGGAGCAGAGAGCCGAGGGCAGTGCTGTGTGTGCTGCAGCCTGGAGCATCCCCTCAGGCTTTTCATCCCAAGAATTCAGCTCTGGAGTGTTTGGTGACCACTCAGGGCTCCAGGGAGTGCTTGGTTTGCTGACTTCTATATTTATAAACTGGTAGTGTGGAGAATTGAATGAATCAATCACAGAGGGCTGATAAAATTAGAGGATTAATTGGACATTCAGGCTCCAAACCCTCAAAGAAACCCCAGGGCAGCTCCTGTGGGGCTCTGTGTCCCTCAGCTCCCAGCACAGCCAGGCAGGGCGAGCACAGCCAGCTCCAGCTTCCAAAGGCAGCCGTGTTTTCCATGTTTTCCACGGGGCAGCTGCCAAGGATGTGGAATCCCAGCCCCAGAACCTGCCTGGGCCTGTCAAACCCCTGTCCTGCTGCTGTCACTCAGCCCCAGAAAGGCCCTGGAGGTCACTGGGGAGATGCTGCAGAGGAGCCCTCACAGGGGCAGGGTGGGCTCCTTAGCAGCTTGTCCAGTTCTGGTTTAACTTCCATCTCTCCAGGAGTTCATCCTGCTTTGTTTTCCATCTCTCCAAGAGTTCATCCTGCTTTCTTTTCCATCTCTCCAAGAGTTCATCCTGCTTTCTTTTCCATCTCTCCAAGAGTTTATCCTGCTTTGTTTTCCGTCTCTCCAGGAGCTCATCCTGCTTTGTTTTCCATCTCTCCAAGAGTTTATCCTGCTTTGTTTTCCATCTCTCCAAGAGTTTATCCTGCTTTGTTTTCCATCTCTCCAAGAGTTTATCCTGCTTTGTTTTCCATCTCTCCAAGATGCTCCTGCCCTGCCTGGTGCCTCCAGGAGTGTGACCCCCCTCCTGCCCCTGTCCTGGGGCACCCCACAGCAGAGATGGTGGCCTTTAACTGGAAGGTGAGCCTGGTGCACATTCCCCAAGCAGGGATTGCTGCTCTTTCCACGTGGGATGTGCTGGGGAGGGGTTCTGATGGTTCCTTTTCCCGGGGGGGGCTGTTTAACCAGCACACTCTGAGGGACAGGGGATCTGTTGTTGTCCTTCCTTGCCAGGTGTGCTTATCCCAGGATTTGCTGTTGGGACCTCACACTTCAGGCCTGAGCTCAGCAGAACTCTGCTCATCCCTGCTCCTCCTGCCTTTCCTCTTTCCAGGCTTTTTTTTCCTGGCTGCTCTTCCCTCAGCTGTTTTTTTTTTTTTACTGGAGGGGGATTTTCCCCACTGTATCTTTGGGGTTTTGGGGCCATGAAAGCTCTGCAGGGTGCTGTGTGAGGCACCACAGTGTTGGAGCAGGTGCTTCCTGATGGAGCTGTTGGAGCAAGTCCATGGAAGGAGCAGGATGAGCAGAGGGAGGAAAGGCTGGGAGAGCTGGGATTGTTCAGCCTGGACAGGAGAAGCTCCAGAGGGAACTCAGAGCCCCTTGCAGGGCCCAGAGGGGCTCCAGGAGAGCTGCAGAGGGTCTGGGGACAAGGCATGGAGGGCCAGGAGGCAGGGAATGGCTTCCCAGTGGCAGAGGGCAGGGCTGGATGGGATCTTGGGCAGGAATTGTTCCCTGGCAGGGTGGGCAGGCCCTGGC
Source organism: Rhipidura dahli (assembly GCA_013399225.1). NCBI lineage: Eukaryota > Metazoa > Chordata > Aves > Passeriformes > Rhipiduridae > Rhipidura > Rhipidura dahli. Next base: position 23,006 of record VXAC01006826.1, on the reverse strand, counting down.
ACAGGGTGCCCAGAGCAGCTGGGGCTGCTCCTGGATCCCTGGCAGTGCCCAAGGCCAGGCTGGACATTGGGGCTGGGAGCAGCCTGGGACACTGGGAGGTGTCCCTGCCCATGGAACTGGATGAGCTTGGAAATCCTTTCCAACCCAAACCATTCCCCAAGCCTATAATTAGCAATTTTAACACATTGAATCAATAATCACCAATTGCCCCCAGCCCTGCCTTCCCTGCCCTTTGATTCAGAGCTGTTGCCACTGTGCCCCTGGGGAGATTGACAGAGCCTGGTGGTGTTTATCCAAACTCCCTTCTGCTGAATGGACACAAGGCTTGGCCTAAACTCAGAGCTTTGATGTGTCCTGACAGCTCTGGGAGGTGCTGCAAGGCTGAGGGGACAGGGACAATTCCAAGTTCATGGAGTTACCACAGAATCCTGATGGGAAGGGGCCCTCAGGATCACCCAGTGCAAGGCCTGGCCCTGCCCAGACCCCCCAACGACCCCACCCCACCCCTGGGCAGCCCATTCAGTGCCCCACCTCCCATTTCGATTTGATTTTCCTCTCCATGTGGACCAAGTTGGTGTTTTCATAGCACTGAAACACTCTGTGCAACTCCAGGCATTCCAAACTGCTGCAGCAATCCTTGCAAGCTGTGGAGGTTGTACTTTTCTCCCAGTTTAAAAGCATTTTTCCAAACCTTCCATGCCTGAGCAGGTTCAGCACAAAATTGCTACAGATTAAGATTCCCAGGAGTGTTTTTGGGGATCCCACCTGAGAGCTGATCCCCAGGGATCCATCACTTCTGAGGATTGTTCAGCAGCGTTTCCAAATTCCCTAAAATACTCAGCTCTTCCCTTTTTTCAGCTCCAGGTGGTGCAAATAGTGGTGTGAAATGAGCAAAAAGGGGATTTTCCTTTGGTTTTGTTGCTCTGCCTGCTTTTAGTTTCCCACAGAAATAAAAACCAAGGAGAGAGAGAGGAGTGGAAGATGCAGAACCCCTATAAATCCATTTTTAATTATCCAAATGTTCCAGAAATGCCTAAATAGATTCTTTGGAATTCCAGGCTCTGGAGAACTTCCCACTGCTGATGTACATTTTGGCAGCTAAAACATTGATCCTTTGCTTGGCCTTTGCTGGAGTCAAAATGTACCAGAGCAAGAAAATCGAGGAGAAACTGAAGAGGGAACGTGAGGAAAAGCTGAAAGCAGAAGCAGAGAAGAAAGAGGAGTGAAGATTCCCTCAGGTATGGGATTGATCCCAAATTCTGGGCTTTGAAAATGACATTATTCATGCCCCTGGGATTGGTCTGGAATGTGCACTTGGAGGCAGCAGCAGGAGCTGAGCTCTTGGAATGTTTGGGATGTTTCATTCCTGCTCCTGCTTGGTGGGAATTGCATGATGTGTAACCCTGTTGGAGGATATTTTAGTACAATATTCCCTGTCTGGTTTTTATCTCCCTGGATTTTGATCTGTGATGCACAAAAAAGGGGATAAATTGGGAATAACTGCAGGGGGAGCAGCCAGGCAGGATGCTGCAATCAGAACTCTGGGGCCTTCAGTCACATCATAAAGAGAGAAAATAAATCAGCCCCTCTGGAAGTCACTGACAGGATGGGGGTGGTGTAGCTGGAAAGGGCAAATTCCACACGTGGGATTCCCAAAGGGACAGGCTGTGCCATGGAACATCCACCATGGAGAATTCCCTGAGCAAAATGCACATTTATTGTGCTTGGAAGAGCAAAACAAGCATTCCAAAATCCCTTACATTTGGGGTTTTCATTCTGAAATTCCTGAATCCCTCTGTTCCCAAAGTTGAAGCAGTCCGTGCTTGCTTGGAGCAAATCCATGAGCAGAATGAGTCCTGCCTGGAGCTTGGGTTCTGTTCCCTGCCCTGCTTGTCATTTTTGGAGCAGTTTGCTTCCCTTCTCCCTGTTCTGCAGCAAAATGGGAATTCTATTCCTGCCTGCCCTTTGGAAGCTCAGTGGGAGTTTGATGGAATTGAAATCAAAATCTGGTTTCCCTTCCTGAGGTCAACCCCTCCCATCTCAAGCCACTTTCAGTTCTTCAAACCTTTTCTAGATTTGGTTGCAAACTCTTTTTTTCCCTGCACCAAGGGTTGGGAATTGTGCCTAGGAATGAGGAATAACCATGGGAACAAAGTTTTTTTTTAATTTGCATAGGAAAAAAAAAAAAAAAACAAACCAATAAAACCAAAGGAGTTTTTCAGTCTCCTGTTTCCAGCAGGTTCAGGAGTTGGCTTGGGGCAGATTTGGCCACTTCCCTGGAAAAGGAAAGGTTGGACCAGGGCTTGGAGCAGCCTGGGACAGTGGGAGGTGTCCCTGCCCATGGCAGGGGTGGGATGGGATGAGCTTTAAGGTCCCTCTAACCCAAACCTGTCTGGGATTCTGGGATTCTGTGCAGTGTTATCCCAGGGAATTCTGTTTGGCAAACCCCACAGCTCCGGGGATTTCTGCACCGGGATCATCCCACAAAACCTCTGTGCCCAGCAGCTGCCATCACCCTTGGTGAACAACTGCCATTAAATCCTCTCTGATTCCACAGAAATCCCCTGCCCAAGCTTCCAGAGCTGCCCTGCCCTTCCTGAAATCTGGGATGAAGAGGGAGGAATTCCCCCATGGAGCTGGGAGCAGCTCCAAGGTTGCCCTGTGGGCACTGGAACCCCTCCTGGTGCCTGCTGTTCTCACTGCTCTCTCCCCACCCTGCAGATTCCTGACACTTGGCAGCTGCTGTTGGATTCCTTTCCCAGGAGGATGCAGCCTTCCTGGAAAAGCAGGATGTGTAACCTCGGAGTAGCAGTGACATTATCTCCTCTATTTATGGAATAAAAACACCTTTGGTAAAAAAAAAAAAATCAACTCAGGGGGCTGCTTCCTCGAAGGACTGGAGCTGCAGGGGAGGCACCTGGGCAAGATCAGCTGCAAGGAGGGGGCTGGGATGGGAGAGGAAAAGACTCTGGAGGGGAAAGTTGAGGAGGAAAATGCTCTGGATCCATCTTGGGAGGCTCCAAAGTTCGTGGAGAGGCAGAAGGAAGTGGGGAGGGCTCAGTGCAGCTTCTGCAAGGGTCAGGCATGGGGCCTGCAGATGGACAAACCCAGGAGAGGAGCTTTTCCAGGCATTTTGTGCATCCAGGACCTCCTTGGATCCATGGAAATCCACTTTTAGGGAAGTGTCAGGGAAGGAGGTTTATCCCAGGAATTGTCTTTGGTTCCCTGTTTTCTGCTCAGCCTGGGGGAGCAGCTGGTCCTGCCTGGGCAGTGACACCAAATCTTGGAGGAGAACTCAGGCAGGGAATCCTGGAATGGTTTGGGCTGGAAGAGCCCTAAAATCACCTTGATCCAACCCCTGCCATGGCAGGGACACCTCCCACTGTCCCAGGCTGCTCCCAGCCCCAGTGTCCAGCCTGGCCTTGGGCACTGCCAGGGATCCAGGGGCAGCCCCAGCTGCTCTGGGCACCCTGTGCCAGGGCCTGCCCACCCTGCCAGGGAACAATTCCTGCCCAAGATCCCATCCAGCCCTGCCTTCTGCCACTGGGAAGCCATTCCCTGCCTCCTGGCCCTCCATGCCTTGTCCCCAGTCCCTCTCCAGCTCTCCTGCAGCACCTTTAGGTATTGGAAGAGGCTCTGAAGCCTTCCTGGAGCTTTTCCTTTTCCAGAGTGGACATTCCCAGCTCTCCCAGCCTGGCTCCAGAGCAGATTTAGATTAATCAACAGAGAAATACAGAAATTCAGCAATGGAGGCTCAGGTGTGGCAGTGCCTCAGGTACCTTTCCTTTCTCATTCCCATTCCCAAGCACTTCCTGGACCCTTCTGGAAATTAAAGAGAAGCAGAAATCTGCCAGTGGAGCAGGGAGAGGAGGGAAGAGGAGGGTGGAAAGTCCTTGGAGCAGCCCCCACCGAAACAGGGAGAGCAGGGGGTGCTCAGGGCTCTGCTGGAATCACTCCTGGAACTGCAGGGATGTCACAAATCTCACTTTTCCCGCTGTCTCCTTGGAGACTGGAGAACAAAAGCAGTGCAGAAACCCATTCCCAGCACAGAGAGAGCTCCTGCTGTGTCCTAGAGGAATAGCCCTGCTCCAGCAGCTCCAGGCTCAGGAATTCCCAGAATCCCAGGGAATGCAGCAGTTCCCCCCTGTTCCCAGCACTCACCTGTGCCTGCCAAGGTGAACTGGCTCCAAAAGCCACCAGTGGCTTGGCCCTGTGCTGTCACTGGTTATTTATGGATGTCAGCCCCTAAAATCTGGAGTTTTTAGGCTCTCAAGAATAGATCCTGCCAAAAATAAAAAAAATAATAATGAGGGGTATTTTTTAGGTTTTTTTTCAACTACTTCCATACAGCTGCTCTGGGAGCAGAACCAAAGGGACACAATCCCCCTCTGCAGCAGTTTTGTTATCACCAAAGCCCCCAGGCACCATTTGGCACCCCAAATAATCAAGTCTGGCTTAAAATCTCGGTGCCCTCTCTGGCCAAGGTGTGCAAAAAGGGGATTAATGCTCTTTTTTTGTCCTTGAAGATGGGGGAAGGAGCTGGGGGGAGTCTCCTCAGAAATCCTCCAGATTATCACCTTTGTGCCTCTGCAGCCAAATCCAAAAAGCCTTTGCAGGTGTGAAGCTTCAGATCTGGTCCAAGCTGAGTTTTACACTCCATGAATGGTTTGGGGTGGAAGGGATTTTTAGGATCATCCATTCCCACCCCAGCCATGGCAGGGACACCTCCCACTGTCCCAGGCTGCTCCCAGCCCCAATGTCCAGCCTGGCCTTGGGCACTGCCAGGGATCCAGGGGCAGCCCCAGCTGCTCTGGGAATTCTATCCCAGCACCTCCCCACCCTGCCAGGGAACAATTTCTGCCAAGATCCCATCCAGCCCTGCCCTGCTCCTGCTTGAGGCCATTCCTAAACTCCAGTGTAGCATCAGAGCCCGGGATGGGGGACATCCAATAATTTCCAGCATAAGAATCGGTCTTGTCCAATCTTATCCCTTCCCAAACTGAACCAATCCTTGTTCCCTGATATTCCAGGTGGGAGTTTGACCTGTGCTGTCCCAGGTTCCAGGTGATTTTTACCTTTGGGAATCCCGTGTGCCACAGCTTGTACAGGAAAAATCTGACACTGGGGGGAGACAGCAGCTCAGCTTTGCTGCAGCTCCTCCTCCATAAACCAGCTGGGGACCTCGAATTCTGCAAGAATCCCAAAATCCCAGGATCCCTGAGGCTGGAAAAGCCCTCCCAGCCCATCCAGTCCCAGCTGTGCCCGATGCCCACCTTGTCCCCAGCCCAGAGCACTGAGACCTTCCTCGGACACAGAAAGGTTTTATGATTAAAAACACATTTAAAAGAGGAAAAGAGAATTGAATTCAGTTTCATTTCTGAGGGAGAGGAGGCAGCAAGGACAGAGAGCCTTGGAGTGCTCAGTGTATCCCAGAATCAAGGTGGGAAGAGCCCTTCAGGATCATCCAGTCCCACCTCACCCCAGCAGCAGCAGCAGCAGCATCACCCCAAACCCTGTTCCCCAAGGGCCACATCAGCAGCTGCAGCACCAAGGGATCCACACAGGAACCTCCTGGAAATATTCCCATCCCAAAAAACCCAGCCAGGTGACTGTGGTGTCTGCAGAATTCAGGTTCTGTCCTCCTCCCCTGTTCCAGAAAATTCCTCTTTTCCAAAGCACTGTTCAGGTCAGGGTTGGGTTTCTCCCTTGCCCAGCTCTCTCCCTTTCTGATGCTGTCGTTGTCACCAGTGCCAAGGGCTGAAGACAGAAAAGAAAAGGCTTAAAATTAAAATTTTAAATTTTAAATTTCCAGTGTTTGCACCTTTAGGGTTCCTTTAATTCCCATGAAGGCTGGAAGGGTTTAAACAACAGCTGAGATCCTTGTGGAGTGATCAGGAAAGGAGCTGGTGGGATTTTAAGGGAAAAAAACCAAACCACTGCCAGGTTCTGAAGTGACTCAAGTGGCTGCTGGAACAGGGAGCTCAGGGCTCTGGGGTTTCTGTGCTCCTTAAAGTGAAAAATAAACCTTCAACAGGACAGGTTTGTCCTTAGGCTTTGGCTGAGATGAGCTCAGCTTAATTTTAGTGCCACTGAAAGCTTTTAGTCTGAGACTTCTGCCAGAATCACCCCAGACTGGGGCTGCAGGGAGCATCCCGATTCCAACATTCCCTTCCCTGCTTTTCCTCTTGGGGATCAGCAATTCCACCTGCTTTTTCCTGCTTGGAAAATGTTCTGTGTGGGGCAGAATCCTTCCTAATTCCCTGGGATCCCAGCTCCAGTCTTGGCAGGATCACTTCCAAGGATGCAGCAACTTGTAGCTTCCTCTCATTACAGCATATATGGTATAGTTAATTAGTTAATATTTATTAATTCTCATTCACCTCAGCCTCCAAGGCTTGTGGGGAGCTGATGGACCTCACATGAGGGAGTTGGAATATCCTGAGCTGGAAGGGACCCACAGGGATCACCCAGTGCCAGCCCTGGCCCTGCCCAGACCCCCCAGCAGCCCCAGCCTGGGCATCCCTGGCAGCGCTGCCGAAACGCTCCTGGAGCTCTGGCAGCCTCGGGGCCGGGCCCATTCCCTGGGGAGCCTGGGCAGTGCCCAGCACCCTCTGGGGGAAGAACCTTTCCCTGTGATCCAACCTAAATCCCTCCTGGCCCAGCTTCAGCCGCTCCCTGGCTGCTGTCAGGTCACAGGAGCAGAGCTCAGAGCTGTCCCCAGGGCGGAGCTGCAGCCCCTGAGGAGCCTCCCTCAGTCTCCTCCAGCTGGACATTCCAAGTGCCCTCAGCTGCTCCTCACGGGGCCCTTGCAGACCCTTCCCCATCCTTTGGACACTCTCCAAGAGCTTTGGATCTCTCTGACCTTGTGGCAGCACATGGAAAACAACCCAGTGTCCAACCCAGGAGTGCGAGGGGATGGCTCAGGTAAAAAATTCCAGAACCTGCATTGATGTTTTCCCCCTGGGTTTGCTCCAAGGGCCATTTTTGGCTGTGAGGGACCAGGGACTGAGAAGTGGCACAACCCAAGTCACTCCCCAGTTTGGCTTTGGCTTTGCAGCTGCTTTGTCTTGGGCTGCTGGAGCAATTCCAGAGTGTCTGGGCTCAGCTGGGCACACGTGTGGAGCAGTTTGGGATAATCCCAGCAGCAGCTGATAACAGGAATTCCTGGCAGGAGTAACAGGAATTTGCATGGGACATGAGCTGTCCCATACAAATGGGCTCCTTCCTGCAGAGGGAAAGTTTGTTTGGGCACAGGGGAGTGAGCAGGATTTTATCCATATGGATCTCATATCCTGCTGGATCTGAGAGCTCCTGGAGGTGTCCACGTGTCCCAGCATCCCTGCAAGGCTGGCCCAGTCTGTCCCAAGGCTGGGATGTGGCTGTCACATGGAGGAGGATGGATGTGGCTGCTTCCTGTTGATCCCTAGGAGCACACATGGGTGACTCTCCTTTTTGATTATCCTTTAAGTTTTTTTTTTTCCCTGCACTTCCTCCTGCTGCTTGGCTTTGCTCCCCAGTGCCTCAGCATGCAATGGTGGGGCCCTTTCCCAGTGCTCCAGCTGGTTTGATCTGCTCTGACTCATTTCTCTGGCCTAAGCTCAGGCTCAGTGATGTGGGGAGGCTCAGAGCCAGGCACCAGCAAAGGGCAGCTCCTGGCAGGGGGGTTCAAGGCACAGAAATGACTCTGGGGCCTCGTGTTTGTGCTCTAAACCAGCTCAGGCATTTTGCTTTTCTCACCCAGACCATCATTAGTGTGTTCCCTCCTCCTCTCCCACCTGGGCTCTGCGGGAAGCAATTCCAAGGAATAAGGTCACAGGGATAGAGGATGAGCTTGGAGTGATGTCTCCTGGCTTTCCTGGCTTTCCATTCCTGGCTTTCCATTCCTTCTCCCACTTCCCAACGGGCTTCACTTTGCCTGCTCACTCACAGAAGCCCTCATCCCAGAATCCCAAATCATCCAGCTTGGGAGAGACCTCCAGGACCATCCAATCCCACCATAACCACCCCCAAATTATGTCCCCAAGTGCTTATGGCCTTGGGTGGCAGAAAGCTGCCAGGACTGAGGACTGGAAAATGGGGGGAAATGTTCCCATTTAAAATGTTCCCATCCAAAAATGTCTTGTGTCACCCATTACAGAGCTGCTCTGAGAGCTGGAGGAAAAATAAATGTTTGTGGGGTTTTTTTTCCATGAGGATGAGGCTTGGAAAAGCATTTAGGAATCATCAGTGAGACAGAGTGGAAATTCAGGTGATTTGCATTGCAGCTCGAGCAGAGGGACATCTGTCACAGCTTCTCCCCCAGCATTTGCATCTGACTGTGATGCCTTAAATTTTAACTTTTCCATTTCCCAAGCCCTGCAGTGCCCAGTGTGTAACTCTGGAGTTGCCTGTTCCCTGTTCAGTGCTGCTCTCTGTGCTGGGCACACACAACAAAGCCTCACCGGGGCTGCTCTCCAAGGACACCCAGCCCAAACTGGGCCCAAAAAGGATCAACCAAAGAGCCTCTGAGGGGGGCAAGCTGAGGGCAATTCCATCATTAACTGCAGCTTTCATTGGAGAATCAACCCTGAGATGCAAATGAACCAAAGCCAGAAAAGTGGGAAGAACTCGTGGCCTCTCAGGGTCCATCTCGGGGCCCATCTGGGCAGCACCTCTGGCTCCCCAGGGGTACCTTTGGAGGCCTTTCCAAGAAATCCCCACCTTTATTCCCTTATTTTTGTCCAGGCTCTGTTTCTAGGAGGCCTCTTAAGGCATCAACTCTGCCTCTTGTCCTCATGCAAAGATCCTTCACTCATTTTTCACACAGAGATTCCTGAGTGGGACCAGAGCTCAGCTCTGCTCCCTGCAGTGCCCAAGTGCCCTGAGCCTCCCTCCAAGAGGCAAACCCAGTACAAGAACAGAGGTTTAAACCCTGCTGAGGAGCTGTGGTGTTGTTTCCAGGGCTCCTGACTAAGGTGCTGCTGTTGGGTAACATCCTCCCATTAATTAACTGGAGTCAGACAGCCAAGGAATTGCTTGTCATCCCAAATTACCAGTTGAGTCACAACTGCATGAGCCACAATATTTTTCTTCCCCACGAAGGGGTTACAGGGGTTTGTGGCAAACATGGGCTGTAATTATCCCCTCCAGCAGCACAGGGGGAGTGGAGGAAACACAAAGGAATCGTCCTGGAGGGGTTTCTGTAACATCCCAAAGTTCCTTGGATTTCAGGCTCAGCTCTTTTCCCTGCCCACAGGTTTCTTGTGCTCATTAGAATGGGATTGGGGAGAAAAGTTGTGCCAGGCCTCAAGCTCCCAGAGGGAAAAGGGAAGGGGTTTCCAAAGCTTTCCCAGCTCTTTCCGGGAAAAGGAGGTTGTTCTGCTTTTCCCTTTGTTTGCTGGGAAACTGGCAGCAAATATTTCCTCTTCCCTAATGCTTGTTTCCATGGAATCCTTCCTGAGGGCTCCCCAAAGGATATAGACCAGGAAAGACAATTCCTGGGACATAAATTGCTTCCTTTGGATACTTCCTTGGTGTTAAAATGGGTGGGAAGGAGGTGATTGGAGTTGTCCAGCCTGGAGAAGAGAAGGTTCTGGGGACATTTTAGAGCCTTGCAGGGCCCAAAGGGGCTCCAGGAGAGCTGCAGAGGGACTGGGGACAAGGCATGGAGGGCCAGGAGGCAGGGAATGGCTTCCCAGTGGCAGAGGGCAGGGCTGGATGGGATCTTGGGCAGGAATTGTTCCCTGGCAGGGTGGGCAGGCCCTGGCACAGGGGGCCCAGAGGAGCTGGGGCTGCCCCTGGATCCCTGGCAGTGCCCAAGGCCAGGCTGGACACTGGGGCTGGGAGGGGGATGGAACAAGATGAGTTTGAGGGTCCCTCTATCCCAAACCATTCCATGATCCCATGATGCCACTGCTGGTCAGTGCCAGGGGTGGCAGGACACACCTTCCCATGGACCAGGGGTGCAAACACTGCCTGGAACCAAATCCCAGCGAGGCAGCAGAGCCAGGGCTCTGAGCCCTCCAGGTCTGGGCTTGTTTTCTCCTTCCTGTGAATCCAGACACCACCCTGGAGCCCTGGGGTTTGTGCTGGTGTGACTGGGGCTGCTCCTTGTCCCCAGTCCCCGGCAGGTGGGAGCAGGGCAGGGCAGCAGCAGCTGTGCCTCCAGCAAAGCCCAGCCCTGTGCAATCCCTGCCTTTCCCCGGGGCAGAGGCACCAGAACTGGTCCTTTCCTCCTTCTCATTTCACACAGCTCCAAATCCATCAGCACAGCCTGGCAGGAGCAGCTGAGGGAGCTGGGAAAGGGGCTCAGCCTGGAGCAAAGGAGGCTCAGGGGGGACCTTGTGGCTCTGCACAGCTCCCTGACAGGAGGGGGCAGGGAAAGGAGGAGAGGAAATGGCCTCCAATTGCCCCAGGGGAGGCTCAGGGTGGAGACTGGGAACAATTTTTCCCTGCCAGAGTGGGGAGGCCTTGGGATGAGGTGCCCAGGGAGTGGTGGAGTCGCTGTCTCTGGGAGGGTTCAGGAGGAGTCTGGATGTGGCCCTTGGGGACAGGCTTTGGGGTGATGCTGCTGCTGCTGGGCGGGCACTGGATGCTCCTGAAGGGCTCTTCCCACCTGGATTCCTCTGGGATATTTAGTGGAGCAATTGCTGCCTCCAGACACACTGGAATTACAGTCAGGGTTAAGATACCAGGACCATAAAATCATTTCTGCCCCTCTCCAGTCTCTCCTTTTCCCTTCCCTCCTCTTTCCTTCCATTTCCCATTCCCTGCTGCCTCCCCCACATCAAACCAAAGCAGCTGTTCTTGCTGAGGAGAACAGCTGGTTTATTTTTCTTTTCCTATTCACATCTCAGCTCTGGGGAATGAAATGTGTGGATTCTCCTGAAGGTAGATGAGACTCCCTTGTTTCAGCTCTGTCTCTGCCACAAAAATTCCCATTTCAATGATTTCCAGACACAGGAGGAACACAGCACAGGTTTGTCTCTTTAGTGAATCAGAATTTCTTTCTTTTATCTTTTTATGCTCTTAATTCTCTCAGAAAACCACGAGCAACACAATAATGAGCACCACAATGTAGATGGGGAGCCACTTCCAAAAAAAAAAAATAAAATAAAAATGTTCAAAGAACTCAGAAAAAACTGTTTAAAAACACCACTTTGCATCGCTGACCATGGGAAATCACCAAATTTCACTAATTAATGGCGTGGGGAAAGGAAAATCTGCCATGCTCAGGTGCCAGATTTTATCCTGAGAGTCTGAATTCATTCCCTAATTGCTGGGAATTTCCCTTTCAGGGACATTTCTCCTGCCTGTCCCCAAGAAATGCCTTGCACAGTGGTGGCACTGAAGTGCTCAGTGCTGGGAACCACGGAGCTGGCACCAGGTTTTAGGGGGAAATACAAATTTCCCATTTTCACCTGGTTTTAATGTGGCTCCAGTGGGAAAATCACTTGGAATCCTTCAGATTTACTCAATTCCCTGCTCAGGAGCAGATTCCTTCTTGGAGTCAAAGACAGACTTGACCTCTGGAATTCATTTTCCAGCCTTGTCTTTGTTGGAATTTGGGGGATTTACATTCCTGCAACAGAGGAATTTGCAAGAGGTGGTGAAAGTGGATTTTTGGCCCATTTTTGTGGAAGTTTTCTGTCCCTGATCCAAGCAGAGCACAGATGCACCTGGTCATGGGATACACCTGAAAGGAAACCTGTGGATTTCAAATTCCCTCTTTTATGAAGTGTTCCTTTAATCTGTGCTTTTATCCTTAATAAAGGACACCAGGAGCAGAGCCTGACAGGGATAATCCTGTTGGAATTAGTGATTTTCCAAAGAGCACATTTAAAGGCCTGAGGTCCCCCAAAAAATTCATTCATGGACCTCACTGTTAAAGAAATGGATGTAAAGTGTGGGAAGAAGAAGAACCTGGAGGGATTTATTCCCCAATTCCTTTGGTGCCTCATTCCCTCATTCTCTTGGCACTCACTGGAAGTGCAAATCCTGTTCCCTGCTCCCTGATTTGGAGGTGGGGAAGGTGACTCAGGATGGGTCAGGCTGGGANATATTTATGTTTCTATATACCAACAGGATATAGAAATAGATATATTTCTATATATAGAAATAGATATATTTCTATATATAGAATATAGAAATATATATTTCTATATATAGAAATATATATATTTTTGTATTTTATATATATTTCTCTATATAGAAATAGATCTTTTTCTATATACAATCTAGATATCAGTGAAATCAGTGCATTGATTTTGATCTGACAGGCCTGGGCTGCAGAACCATCCCCTGTTAAATTGGCTCTGTGTGCTGCACTTGAGATGAAGGAACCACTGGAAAATTCGGATTTAAGTCTGGGTTCTTGCTCTGGAGTTGTGCAGGTTTGGTTGTGACTGTGGGTTCCTTTTAGGCCTTTTTCAGAGCAACNGGCAGGGGAATTGCTGGGCTCAGGATTGCAGGATTCCCTCCCTGAGCTGGTTGTTTCCTTGTTTAATTATTTAATTTGGATTTTTTCATCCTGCACCAGCCAGAACGTGCCATTCTCGAGGCAAACCCAAAAAGGCCCCATCACTTTTGTCACTCTTGCTTTTAGCTCCCTCCTGAGTGTGAGGGGGCAGGAAGGAAGGAGCCACTTCCAAAAAAAAAGGAGGAAAGCAGCGAGGGAGGAGCTTTGGGAGCAGCCAGGCAGGGTCCTGGGGCTCAGGACTGAAGCAGGGCTCCCTCTGCCCTCTGCCTGAGCTGTGCCAGGCTGAGGATGCTGTTCCTGAGAGCTCTGCCATTTATGTTTCTATATATATATTTATGTTTCTGTATACATATTTATGTTTCTATATATATATTTATGTTTCTATATACCAACAGGATATAGAAATAGATATATTTCTATATATAGAAATAGATATATTTCTATATATAGAATATAGAAATATATATTTCTATATATAGAAATATATATATTTTTGTATTTTATATATATTTCTCTATATAGAAATAGATCTTTTTCTATATACAATCTAGATATCAGTGAAATCAGTGCATTGATTTTGATCTGACAGGCCTGGGCTGCAGAACCATCCCCTGTTAAATTGGCTCTGTGTGCTGCACTTGAGATGAAGGAACCACTGGAAAATTCGGATTTAAGTGTGGGTTCTTGCTCTGGAGTTGTGCAGGTTTGGTTGTGACTGTGGGTTCCTTTTAGGCCTTTTTCAGAGCAACGAGGAAATACACAAATTGCTTTTTTCACAAGTACTGGCACGTGTATTTCAGAAAGAAAACTAACGAGGAAATTCTCACCCGAGGCAAAATTCCTCTGGAATTTATCCAAAAATCTGAGGTCACACCAGCAGCAATCCACAATTCCCACTTAGCCCCGAACAAAGCCCCTCTTAATGGCACAATTAGGGTGGCAATTATCGCTTAAAGCCCAATTACCCAGCTCAGGGCTCATTATGGCGTCACCTTCCCAGTCACCACATTGGAGATTCCAGCTAAAAATCATCACAAACCCTTTATTTTAAAATGCCAACTAAAAACATCATGAAATCCAGAACACAATGAAATACACAGCAACAGTAGGATCTTTTTACTGCTGTATTACATGACAGCTAAAATTAAATTGGAAATTTAATATTTTATTTTTATCTAAATTAAATGTTTGGTAGGTTTGATTTCTTTTCCAAAACCAACTCTCTACAGGGAATTTGGTTCTCTCCCAGTCTTACACAAAGTGACAAAGATTAGGATTCTTTTTCTAACCAATACCATCCCCAATTTAAATCATCTCTTTTCCCTCCTGCTGGCTGATGAATTCCTGAGCATGAGCTGAAGTCCCACGCCAAAGTTCTATTTTTGGTGTCAAAAAAACCTTTCCAAAAGTGGGTAATTTTAGCTCTGCTGGAACCAAGAGAGAAAAACTTGCCCAAATCCAAGATGGCCTCAAGATAGAAACAGGAAAAAGTGGCAAATTTAGAAAATAAATTCAGCCAATAATTAAATTAAGAGCCCTGAACTCCTCAGAACAGACTCGGTACAAGAGCTGGTGGTTTCCTGCTAAAGCAGGGAGAGACTTGGTGAAAACTGATGGAATTTGGGATTCAGCAGTAGGAATTCTCAGCCAAGGCTGAGTTTATCACACTCACAGCTTCTGTCTCATCCCAGCCACTGTTCCAGGTGGAAATACGGAACATTCCCTGCCTGGATTCCGTAGGATCGGGATTTCTTTAGGAGTTGGAGCTGTTACCAGGGTGGCTGAAATGGTGTAGGCACAGATTTATCTCCCTGGGTGATGGGGGGAGAAGCCAGAAGGGAAAACTCCAAGGGGTTGGGGCAGAGGGGTTGGGAAGGGGACAAAGCCACCAGATCCTGACTGGTCAGGGTTTGGTTTCCCTTCTCCTTTTGGGATGTGGAGCCCCCAGTGCAGAGGGAAGGACTCACCTCACCCACCTGCAGGAGGTGGTGAAGCTGTGGGCAGGAATGGGCTCATTCCCAAGGGAATATCCGAGTTCTGGCATCTACCAGCAGGGAATTTGGGTTTGGAAGCTCAGGGTGACTTTCCCTGTGGAATTCAGCTCCCAGCCTGGCACTTCCTTGCAGCAGCCACTGGTGCAGGAGGTGAAATCCCTGCCCAGAACCTGGATCTGGCCATGGAATGGGGCACCTCAAACCTGGATCTGGCCATGGAATGGGGCACCTCAAACCTGGATCCCCACCATGGAATGGGGCACCTCAAACCTGGATCCCACCCTGGAATGGGGCACCTCAAACCTTGATCTGGCCATGGAATGGGGCACCTCAAACCTGGATCTGGCCATGGAATGGGACACATCAAACCTGGATCTCACCATGGAATGGGGCACCTCAAACCTGGATCTCACCATTGAATGGGGCACCTCAAACCTGGATGCCACCATTGAATGGGGCACCTCAAACCTGGATCCCACCATTGAATGGGGCACCTCACACCTGGATCCCACCATGGAATGGGGCACCTCAAACCTGGATCTGGCCATGGAATGGGGCACCTCAAACCTGGATCTGGCCATGGAATGGGGCACATCAAACCTGGATCTCACCATGGAATGGGGCACCTCAAACCTGGATCTCACCATTGAATGGGGCACCTCAAACCTGGATGCCACCATTGAATGGGGCACCTCAAACCTGGATCCCACCATGGAATGGGGCACCTCAAACCTGGATCCCACCATGGAATGGGGCACCACCAACTCTGCTCCCTGATGCTGTTGCATGGAAAAATGGAGAAGCTGGGTGTGCAAAGCAGGAAGTGTCAGAGCTGCTGGAAGTCAGGCTGGAATCTCCTCATGGAAATTGGATCCAACTTTGGATGGTGCCACCTGTTCCATTCTGGGAGACAGCCCCACTGGGAAGAGGGAACAAACCTGGAAGTTCAAACACTGTTTGTGCCTTTAAACAATTCCCATTCTCCAGCTGAGCAGCAGCAATGGCAGCGTGGCTGCCGGGAGCTGGAATTGCAGATTGGAATTGCTCCCATGGAGCAGACACAGCAGGGAAACCAAAGGAACAGAATCCAAAACCAACTCCAATCCCTAATTGGTCTCTGCTGGAGCCAGTGGCTGGGAATATGCACCTGTCCAAAAAAGGAGAGGTCTCTGCTGGAAAGCCGAAACTCTGAAATTCCAAGGACAAGTGTGGAAAGCCAAGAGAGTGGTTTGGATTTCAGCTTGGATATCTGCTGGAAGTAGCAGCCTTGGAACAGTTCTGAGGAGCTCGGGCTCTGGAAACTCCCTTGAAGGATGTGGCCCACACGGAATAAATGAATCCCAGCCGGTTGGATTGGCCCGAACAGTGGCAAAATCCCATAATACCAACACTTTATCGTGGCAGGAAAGGATACAGGAAAAAAAACCAGGGAGAGAAAAACATCACAGTAGCAAAACGTGAAGCTGCAGACAGTAAAATCCTGTGGAAGGAGAATTAGGGAATAGTGCTTCCCATGAAACTGTTGGGAATTCTTTTCCTGTCAGTAACAATGAGCAAACACACAAAGGAACATAAAGGAGGCTGAGTGGGACCCCCAACATTCAACCCCCCAGACTCACAATTTTATAGGATTTCATAGGGGTTTTCTATATTTCCTGTAACCAAATGCCTCAAAGTTCTCACAGGATCTGCCCCACTGCTCTCCAAGCATTTGGATTTGCAGACTCCAGAGCTTTTCCCAATGAATTCTTGGACCAAGTGTAGCAAGCTGGAGCCCTCTACCAGCATTTGCTTCTCCAAATCTCCCATCCTGGGTTCCTGGGCTCTGCAGGGCATGGATTGAGACCTCCTGAGCCCCATGGGGGCCTGCAGAGGACACCCCAAAACTGCACCTCCCCCCTTTGTTCCTGTAACCACCTGGGGAAGCAGCAGCAGCTCCGTGGGATGAGGAGAGGGGTGGCACTAAACCCCAAAGGAATTGTTTGGGATTGTTGGCACAGCAGTGCCACGTCCCCAAGGGCTCCACTGAGAACAGTCAGCCCTGAGGCTGCCCAAGGGAGGGACAGCAGGAGCATGGAATGGGTGGGATTGGAAGGACCTTAAGGATCACCCATTCCCACCCCTGCCATGGCAAGGACACCTCCCACTGTCCCAGGCTGCTCCCAGCCCCAATGTCCAGCCTGGCCTTGGGCACTGCCAGGGATCCAGGGGCAGCCCCAGCTGCTCTGGGCACCCTGTGCCAGGGCCTGCCCACCCTGCCAGGGAACAATTCCTGCCCCAGATCCCATCCAGCCCTGCCCTCCTCCAGCTTCAGGGCATTCTCTGAGTCCTGTCTCCAAGCCTTTGGGAATGGGATGTCCTGGCCCTCCTCATTTTCCTGGTTCAGGGCAGCCAAGTGTGCAAGAGCTGCTGAGAAATGCACGACCACTGTCCAAAACCTGCTGCAGACCAATCACGTCCAAGTCCAACGTGTGCCTCCAGATCCTTGAAATGAACTTCATTCCTCGTGGAATGGCTGGACACGGATCACCATCCCTTTCCCATCACCTGAGGCTGGACACGGAGGCTGCAGTGGCTGTTTCTGCTGGCACAGTCACAGCCGGGGCTCGCTGGCACCCAAATAAATCAGGGAATAAAGAACACCAGGAAACAGGCACAGACACATCCTGGCCCTGCTGGAAGCAATGGCAAAGGAAAGGTGATCCCTCCTCCCGAGAGCCAAGCCATGAAAACAAGATAGGAACAGCCATGGAAGAGCAGCCCAGCAGGGAATTCATCTCCAGCTTCCCATGGCAAAGGTCTGGAGCCGGAATAACCCCGCTTTCACTCCGGAGCCTTCACAGCAGCACGTGAGGAGCCTCCACAAGAGCTGTGCCTGTCCTGGCACGGCTCCTGGTGAAGGAGAATTATCCCTGGGTAGGCTGAACAGAAGGAAAAGGAACCAAACCCATTTTCACACATCCCTGAGGACCGAGGCTGCGCTCAGCCTCTCAGCCCCGGGCTGGTTTTTGCCGTCGTGCCGCTGCAGCTCCAGGAAGGCAGCGCTGTTGATGATGACAAAGGTGTCCTTGCTCCCGGCTCCGGGCAGCTCCTCCTGGCTCCGGGGCGGCCCCAGCTTCCCGGAGTACAAATAATCCATGTAGTTCTCAGGCTTGCTGGAAACGATGTTGCTGAGCATCATGACAAAGAGGAGGAAGCCGAAGAAGCCGACGATGATGAGGATGTAGAAGGAGGCCATGATCTCCTCCTGCAGCTCCAGGGCAGGGTTGCTGTAGTTGTTGAACCGAAGGGCTTTTTTCTGCTCCACGAACATGTGCAGTGAAGTGGGCAGCAGCGAGCTGCTGTTGGTGTGGTTGCTCAAAGCCATAGCAGCTTCCACTCCAGATGCCCAGTCTAAACAAAACAGAGAGAAAAAGAACCGATTAGCTGAGCCCAGGGCCTTCACACCATTCCCTGCCTTCCTCTCCGGGGATTCCTGCACTTGGAATGTGCAGCTGGAGGAGCCCGAGGTCAGAGCTCACCTGAGCTGCAGCTCCTCAGAGGGACAGCTCAGAGCTCTGCTCCTGGGCCAGGGACAGCAGCCAGGGAGTGGCTGGAGCTGGGCCAGGAGGGATTTAGGTTGGATCCCAGGGAAAGGTTCTTCCCCCAGAGGGTGCTGGGCACTGCCCAGGCTCCCCAGGGAATGGGCCCGGCCCCGAGGCTGCCAGAGCTCCAGGAGCGTTTGGGCAGCGCTGCCAGGGATGCCCAGGCTGGGGCTGCTGGGGGGTCTGGGCAGGGCCAGGGGCGGCACTGGGTGGTCCCTGTGGGTCCCTTCCAGCTCAGGATATTCCAGGATTCCATCCTCCAGCTGCACATCTGACAGGCAGGGATCCACAGTGGAAGCCAGTGGCAAGTTAGGGCAGGAATTCAGGGAATGGAGTCTGCATGGAAAATGGGCATTTCCACAGGCACACACAACCCCCCAGGCTGGTTTTGTTCTGCTGGTGATGCAGCATCAAAGTCAGAACTCGGGAATACCAGGGGAATACCCTGCCAATTCCAGGGATTATCTCAATGGAAACAGGATGAAGGTAACATCACCAAGAGGAGAGAAAATCAGTACTGGGATTGTCACAGAATCATGGAATGGTTTGGGTTGGGAGGGACCTCAAAGCCCATCCAGTGCCACCCCAGCCATGGCAGGGACACCTCCCACTGTCCCAGGCTGCTCCCAGCCCCAATGTCCAGCCTGGCCTTGGGCACTGACAGGGATCCAGGAGCAGCCCCAGCTGCTCTGGGCAAACCACTCCCTCTAAGCAAACCTCAAAATCCTGCCATTCTGAAGAATCTAAAGATGAAAAAAATTTTTGCTCTGTCTCCCAATCCCACACCCAAAAATAAGCTTTGGACAGGAACAATTTTCCAGTTTTGACAGAAATCCATGGATCATTTTTAGCTCTCTGAAAGGCCTTTGAGAAGAATGTGATAATCTTAGAAAAGCTTTGTGCCAATCTGCCCATGAGGGCTGCAAATAGAGGCCAAGGGTTTCATCCCAAACATGCAATTTTTGCTAATTCCGATCATTCCTGGTGGGCAGGCCCTGGCACAGGGTGCCCAGAGCAGCTGGGGCTGCCCCTGGATCCCTGGCAGTGCCCAAGGCCAGGCTGGACATTGGGGCTGGGAGCAGCCTGGGACACTGGGAGGTGTCCCTGCCATGGCAGGGGTGGGAATGGATTTAAGATCCCTCCCAACCCAAACCATTCCATGATTCCTTGTTGCAGTTTTCCTTGGTTTTCAGCCTGTTTTGGATAACCAGTGTAGCTCATCTGCTCCAAAGGTTCTTTAAAAATGAGGAAACAGCCTCACCTCCTGCAGCCAGAGCTCAGTACAACACCTGAGGGTTGGCTCTGCCTTAAATCTCCTACAAGGACTGATTAAGAAAATGAGTTTAAAATTTTTTTAAAAGTGAGTTTTAAAGAGTGGGTTCCAAAAGTGGGTTTACATTTAAACTTAAAACTAATGTAAGAGAATTAAAAAAAAAAAAATAAGGCAAGTATGGAGACTAAAGAGCAAGATCTTCCTGCAGATGGTGTCCCCTGAGATATTTGGATGGTTATCCTTGGAAAAGCGAGCACCTGACCCCCCCTGCCTGGCAGCTCCCTTCCCTTTCTCATCCTTCCGGTGGGAATTGTTTTATCCTCCCTCCTCGCGCCTGGCACAGGCAATGCTCGGCACTCCTGACTCAGGGAATTGCGGCATTTCCTCCCTGCTCCGCCGGGATGAGCCCAGCCCCGGACCCCTGGAGTGCCCCCCGGCCACCTGGAATGGCCTAAACATCCTGGCCGATTAAGGATGGCCATTCCCAGGGAGCTCGCCTCTTCCTCGCAGCCATTCCTTGCTAATGGCTGTGTTTATCCTGCCGGGCTCTGACTGCTCCGCCTGGAATCTCGCCATTCCCAAATAACCGCGGCGGGGCTGCGGGAGCGCAGCGTGGACTCCGTGCGATCCAGGGGCCGAGGGTTGCGGAGATTGGCGGCCAAAACACAGCAGGAGCTGGGGGTGTTCCAGGGGAATCCAAGGAATCCACGCGGCTCAGGTGGAGCTTGGAGCTAAACGGGATTTTTTTTGGTCTCTATAGGAAAAATCCCGTCCGGATTCCAAGCACAGAGCCCGTGGATTGTAAAGCTTTTCCCTCTGCCCCGGCCCAATCTGGCTACTCCAGATTAGTGAATAATTTAGAAAGGCGCTTAAAGATATCATTCCCAGCCCCTGGAATGGGCAGGGACACCTCTTCCATCATCCCAGCCTGGCCTTGGGCACTGCCAGGGATCCAGGGGCAGCCCCAGCTGCTCTGGGAATTCTATCCCAGCACCTCCCCGCCCTCCCAGGGAACAATTCCTGCCCGATATCCCATCCAGCTCTGCCCTCTGGCACTGGGAGCTGTTCCCTCTGTCCTGTCCCCACATGCTGCTGTCAATATTCCCTCCGCAGGGATTTGTCTGCTCTGGAAATCCGGGATCTAAAGAGCAAAACGTGTCTGGGCTCCCCTCTCCGAGGGCACAGCACGGTAAATGGGATTTATTCCTTGGATAAACCCCAGGTGAGGGTTTTATTCTGGAAAAGATTCTCTGAGAATCCATCGTTTTTCCCATAAGATTTGCTCAGCTTTTCCAAACCCACCTTTCCCCCCCTCCAGGCTCCTCAGGTTTGTGGGCAGTGCCAGGAGGAGCTCAGGGGACCCAAATCCAGGGAACAACCCCCGGGGCTCTTCCTCCTCTTGGAATCCCAAATTCCCTGCCGTCCTACCCCCACAAAACCCCAACATCCCTGGCTCTTCCCAGCCCCAAACCATCCCAAATCCTCTTTCTTTGACATCCCACAAAGCTGGCACCGAGCTTTGGATGCTCCCACCCGTGGGTTTTACGGACAGCGCCCAGCACTTCCCACCACCTGGGATAATGGAAGTGGGAATGGGATGATCCTGGAGGTTCTCCCCAATCCAAACCTGCTGGAATTGTCGGGATTTCCCCAGCTGGAGTGGGGCTGGTGCTGGCACAAGGTCTACGAATGTTGGGGGCTTTAAAATGGAATAGAAAAGGGCAGAGTTGGGACTTTGAGGTGCTCAGACTTTGCTTGCTGAGGGAAATGATGGTTTGTGCTCAGGGAAATGTTGGACAGGCACTTCAAACCTCCATAGAAAAAAATAGTGTCAATATTAAAAAAAAGTATTAAAAAAAAAGTCAGTATATATTAAAAAAAAAAAAAAAAAAAGCAAATATAAAAAAAAAGCCAATATGAAAAAAAGCCAATATTTTTTTAAAGAGCCAGTATTAAAAAAAATATTAAAAAAAGCCAATATTAAAAAAA
>VXAC01006825.1:1321366-1389739 GCA_013399225.1 Rhipidura dahli | reverse complement strand
CCTGCTCTCGGCTCCGTGCTCCCGGCTCCGTGCTCCCTGCTCCCGTCTCCCTGCTCCTGGCTCCGTGCTCCCTGCTCTCGGCTCCGTGCTCCCGGCTCCGTGCTCCCTGCTCCCGTCTCCCTGCTCCTGGCTCCGTGCTCCCTGCTCTCGGCTCCGTGCTCCCTGCTCCCTTCTCCTCGCTCCCGGCTCCCTGCTCCCGGCGATGCTGGGGCGCTGCGCCCCGGGGTCACCGGGCTCCCGGCCCGTGGTGCGCGCCCTGCCGCCCTCCGCCAGCGCCCTCCGGCAGCGCCTGCGCCAGGTCAGCACCGCGGGCGCTCGGCCCTTCAGCGCCGTGGGACGGGCGGGTGCCGAGGGGACGAGGGGTAATCGTTTCAAACGAAGGGATGGCGGATTCTGACCAGATGGTAGGGAGAAATTTTTTAAGATGAAGGTGGCGAAACACTGAGAGAGGTGATGGATGTCTCATCTCTTGAAACGTTCCAGGTCAGGTTGGACAGGGCTCTGAGAGACCTTATCTAGTTTAGGATGTCCCAGTACACTGCATGGGGGTTGGACTGGATGGTCTTTAAAGGTCCGTTCTGACCCAAGACATTCTGTGATTCCATAATCTCTCCTTGCAGTGTGCGGAACGGATCCCAGAGGCTGAAGCAGTACTCGACCTGCTGGAGAAATGTCCAGAGCACCAAAAAAAAGGAGGTTTTCCCGTCATAGTTTTTGAGGGGCTGGATGCCACAGGTAAGAGCAATGTTTGGTTGAAGAACCACAGATAAGAAATTGTTGAAAAGAGCAACTGGTATGGTTTTTATTCAGGAATAAGGCTTAAAAATAAAACAATAATAAAAAACCCAGCCTGGAATCCTGTGACAGATAAAGAGTAGTAATTATGAATGCTAATCTGTCATCCTTACTTGTAAAAGATTAGTCTATGCTAATTTACATTCCGTGGTTTGATTCCTTACCTGTGTAAACGAAAGAATACAGAGTGGAGTACTGAATATTAAATTTCTTGTGCAGATGATGAAACATTTTTACTGGAGGGTCTTCAAATAAATGAATTAAATAGTGGTAGTCTGGGAAACTGCCAGCAGTTTGTCTCAGGGAGAAATATTACTTGCCTCAGAATAGCTTTGTTTTCTAACTTGTCAGTAAAAGAGAATTGAAAATCTCCATAAAAAAGAAAGAACTGGATGACCAGCATGGCAACATTCACATAAATTGCAACTTAGAAAAATATTATAAATTAATATGTAGGGGAATTGCCATGACTATACAGAGAAATTGCCATGCACTTAATGCATTTAAGGGAGACAAGGCTGTGAGTTGGTGAAAGGAAAGGCTAGAAGGCCCAGAGAGCAGGAAGGGGAGTAATAATTCCTGCAACCAGTCTCAATAATTTTCTGCTGGGAACCTTATGACAAGATACTCAGGTTACATATTCAGATGTCAGAATCTGTGCTCCACATGAACTAACAGAAATGTTTTTCCATTTTTAAAACTCAGGTGTATCTGGTAAAATAAAAAATGTTTCCTTCTGTGTGAATAATATAACAAATGTTTCCTTTCCTTTCCTACATTTGTAGGCAAAACGACGGTGACCCAGGCTGTCAGGGACACCCTGAATGGCGTTCTGCTGCGGTCCCCACCAGCTTGCATCAGCCAGTGGAGGACTGTATTTGATGATGAGCCAACACCCATTAAAAGAGCATTTTATGCTGCAGGCAACTACATTCTGGCTTCAGAGATAGCAAAAGCATCCACTCAGGCACCTGTGATCATAGACAGGTTTGTGCATTTAAGAAGCCCTTTTACGTCAGTGCCATCACACAGTTGTTCAGTGTTACAAGCAGTCAGTGATTGTCTCTGTGTTTCTTCAGGGGTTTTGTTTTGGGTTTTTTTGTGGCTTGTTTTGGGGTTTTTTTGGAAGCACTCTGCAGAGAGTCAGATAAATATTATGTCTTTTAAAGAGTAACGCTTATGATAACATAAAAATAGGGAACTTCAGTCAGTGTAATACTCATAACTAGCTTTAGGACACAAGAAAATTGTTTCATCTTCAGTTAGGAATAGGGGAGGCACAGACTGTATATCCTGAAATAAAAGAGTGTTTTGTGACAAACCAGACAAAACTGTGGGCTGCTGGTCATGGCTGTCTCTAAGATGTGTCTGAGATATGGGTGGATTGGAATGATTGAGTTTTAGGTAGACTCTCTCTTTGTGAATATGCTTCCCACTTTTTGGGTTTGTTTGAGTTATTTCTGGTTTTCACTAACTGTGTAGGCAGCTTACAGTATTACTGTTAATAAAAGTCTAGATGCACTTTGAACCCTCTGGCTTATTTCAGTAGGTGTGCTGTAACCTCCTGCTGCAATACACACACACACACACACACACACATGAAGTTATTTGCATGTGAGTGCTATTTTCAACCAGCCTCAAATCCACTGAAATCTATCAAACACAGTGCCTTGTAGTGGGGACAACGTTAAATGCAAGTGAAATTAGTAGCACTAGTAATACCTGTGTTCATGCATGTGTTTGTGAAGGCTGCATGTTCTCTACCAAATCTGTTTCTTGAAGTAGGACGGGAACCACAAAAAAGGGGACTCAGAGTAAAGGATTTTGAGATTTAGTGTAACTCTTCTTTGACCTGTCTCAAATATGAGGAGACTTTCTTTTGACAGGAGTATCTGGAACAGCCTTTGCATAATGTTTTAATTAAGAGTTCACATTAACTCTGAGTAGTGCGCTGAGCAATATCATTGGTAAGAAATAATGGACAGCACAGAACTCTTACTTGGTTTTCTCTTCAAAGCCATGGTGTCACCTATCTCATGGTTAATGACTTGATGTTATAGTGGCAACTGTCTCCTATATTACTGAAGAATTAGTGTCCTCTTTAAAATTTCTGTCCCTCCATTTGGTGTTTTCCTGACAGATACTGGCACAGCACAGCTGCCTACACAATTGCTACTGAAACAAGTGGGAATGTCCAGGATCTTCCACCAGCTCAAGATGAGGTGTATCAATGGCCTGAAGATCTGCTTAAACCTGATCTTGTTCTTCTCCTGACTGTTGACCCTGACGAACGAGTCCGGAGACTTCAGCATCGGGGGCTGCAGAAAACAAAGGAGGAAGCTGAGCTGGAAGCCAACAACTTGTTTCGACAAAGGTACCCTTTAATGGGCAGTAAGAGGCTGGAGGCAAACTTGGCTCCTGTGGGACCAATAACAAATGTGCCTCTCACATAATTGAGATAAGAATTTTCTTTGTGTAAGCTTTTGGTTTGGTTTTTTTTTGAAAAGGATTCATGGCTGGCAGGGAGGGTAAATTCTGTCACTTCTAATTGAAAGTATTTGAAAGATACAGATGTAGAATTTAATTGTCCTGTAAAGAAGCTGTGAGTTCAAATACTTCAATTTTGCTTTGCTGCTTTTATTTGAGCACCTTTCTTAGTGAGGTCATGAAGGAGATAGACCTAAAAGTTCCAGGACTGGGAGGCGAGAAGTTGAAACACAGCTTCCCCAGGAAATTCTGGAATTGAGCTCCAGATTAAGAGAGTAAAATTTAAATGTCCTATTGTAGATGTCTTTAGTTATGCCAAGTGTCTCAGGAACCAGTTTAGTCAATACATTCAACTGAGCCTTCAAAGTGATTCATCTCACCACTCGTTTGGAGCTCAGTGATCTAAACTTCAGTATCCAAAGCCTTTGATATGAATGTGACAGATGTGATGCAGAACCTGTGGACACTTTCTGGGCTAGGAACTGGAAGCTAAATAAGATAGTCCAGAGCATCTCAAGCAGTATTAGGTACATTAACTTGAGCAATTGAGTCTCACCCTAGGTATCCGACTTCAGGATGTGCTGAATTGCTGTCTAGGCTCTGCCAAATGTATTGATTAGATCATCTTTGTCTAAGGTGGAAACTTAAATACCCAGTGTTTGTGTAGATACCTCAGCAGAGACACCTGAATATTGGTTTCCATATCTACAAGCAAGGCTGAAATCTACCTCTAGAGTTTTAAATTTCTGGTGACAATATACCTTAAAAACTGGCAACAGCCAACATGGCTTTACAAAGGGGAGATTTTGCCTGACAAATTCAGCATTGGTGGATGGGGCAGAGCAACTGACAAAGTCTACCTGGACTTCTGCAAAGAGCTTGACACTGTCCCACATGACATCCTCATCTTCATATTGGAGAGATGTGGATTTGATTGATGGACCATTCAGTGGATGAAGAATTGGCTGGATGGCAGCACACAAAGAGTTGTGGCCAATGGCTTATTGTCCACATGGGAAACAGCAACAAGTGGTGTCCCCTTGGATCCTTATTGGAGCTGATACTATTCAGCATCTTTTTGGTGAGATGGACAGTGGAAGCAAGTGCACCCTCAGCAGATTTGCTACACCACCAAGCTGTGTGGTGCAGTGGACATGCTGGAGGGAAGGGATACCATCCAGAGGAACCTGGACAGGCTTGAGAGGGGGGCCCATGCAAACCTTGTGAAGTTCAACAAAGGGAAGGACAATGTGCTACATCTGGGTCATGGCAATCCCAAGCACATCCATGGGCTGGATGGAGAAGTGATTGAGAGCACTCTGCAGAGAAAGACTTGGGGGTGCTGGTTGATGAAAAACTCATAATGAGCTGACAATGTGCACTCACAGCCCAGAAGGCCAGCGGTGCCCTGGGCTGCATCAAAAGCACCATCAGGTTGAAGGAGAAGATTCTCTTCCTGTACATTGCTCCTGTGAGACCCCACCTGGAGTGCTGAGTCCAGTTTTGGTGTCCCCAACGTAGGAAGGACATGGATCTGTTGTAGCAAATTCAGAGGAGGGTCACGAAGTTGGTAAGAGAACAGGAGCACCTCCTCTGCAAAGACAGACTGAGAAAGTTGGGGCTGTCCAGCCTGGTAAAAAAGGTTAAGTGGACACCCCATAGCAACCTTCCAGTATCTGAAGGGGCCTACAGGGAAGCCAGAGAGGGACTTTTCATCAGGAACTGTAGAGATAGGACGTGGAGTAATTGAAACATGGAAATAGGGGAAATTTAGGTTAGCTGTTAGGAAGAAATTTTAACTGTGAGGGTTGTGAGATACTGAAACAGGTTGCCCAGAGATGTTATGGATGCCCCAACTCTGGCAGTGTTCAAAGTCAGGTTGGATAAGGCCTTGAGCAACCTGGTCAGGTGGGAGGTGTCCCTGCCCATGGGAGGTTGGGACTAGATGATCTTTAGAGTCCATTCCAGCCCCGTAACAGTCTATGATTCTATGATTCTGTGATTGCCTAATTTTGACAGAAACTCCCAGGACACAGAGCTCATATAGTGGGACCTGCAGAGGGGTGAGTTAGCTAGGGAACACACTGCCATTTAAGAAACTTTTATGTTTTAATTCTGTTACTTATTCTTGTCAGAAAGCTCTTAGTTATTTCTACCTGTTAATTCTGTCAACCAAAATATGAGAACATCCAGAATCTTCCTTGATTTGTCTTGTGACTTCTGTCCTGAATGGGAACATAGAAAATAATATTCACATCCTCATTCACACCCTCAAAGACTAAATGTGAGAGAGTTCTGCATTATGCTTATAGCCTAAGTGAGGTGTTTTCATCCTGT
The DNA here is from genome assembly GCA_013399225.1 of Rhipidura dahli. NCBI lineage: Eukaryota > Metazoa > Chordata > Aves > Passeriformes > Rhipiduridae > Rhipidura > Rhipidura dahli. The sequence continues at coordinate 1,384,120 of VXAC01006825.1, read as the reverse complement.
ATTTCATCCTTTTATTCATCCAGTTAGTTGATGAGAGGAAGAGGTTGAATGATATGTCAACTCTGTAATCCAGTGAGTCAAAGCTGAGGTCAGTCAATGAGCACACCTACACAAAACAATGCCAAATAGTTCAGAGATACCTTTGCAGAAACTGAAAAAAATTAATTCAGGTGCTAGAAGCAGACTGTCCACTCTACTGCTATACCAGACTGTATCCAGTGATAAGTCTTTATGCCATGCCATGTTAATATGGCTGGAGTTCTGGGAATCAATGTCAAGGAAACTGTGCTTTGAGATTTACATTGTAATAGTTACTAATGGCTTATTGCTCTTTGCAGTAGATTTCATTCTTAGCTTCATATTAGATTTTCTATCCTCTGTCTCTGCAGTGCAAACACTGTGTTCTGACACTGATGACTAATGCCATTTCATATGCCTGCATTTTGAAGTTTAATTTCTCTTGTTTTGTATTAAATAGAGTTGAAGAGTCATACAGAAGGATGGTGAATCCTGCATGCCAAGAGGTTGATGCCAGCCCCTCCAAAGAAGAGGTTCTCAAGACAGTGCTACAACTAATTAAGAACCATTGTGCTTTTTGAAAGCAACTTTTGTGTAGTAGCACTTAAAAGATACTTTTTATTGCCCCACTGGTTTTGGTACCTGAAAATGTACAGTGATCTGTTTCATCTCACAGAAATACTGAATACTGTTTTATTCTGTCCCCAGTAATCTGTGCAGGTTATCTGTTTCGTGGTTGCTACACTTTTCTGTATAAGGCAGAACACTGCTCACATCATTCAGCATTCTTAGTAAAGACAAACATACTACAGGCGTGTACAAAGTACCTCAGAGTGCTCTCTGACACCAGGACATTTTGAGATGCTATCATGATGCATCTTCATCACCAGGAGAACCTGTTCCTGAATCCATTGTGCACCAAAATTTGATAGACTGCATCAGGAGCATTAGATGTCCAAGGAGAGGCTGAAATATCACCAGCACTAAAGCAATAAAATGACATTTTATTGTAATTAAATGTCATAACATTTAGGAACAGAAAATCCAGTGGCCTGGTGTTGTTTTTTTGGAATAGAAAATAAGCACCTGTTGCTGTGATGGGCATCCTGGAAAAAAATATGTTGTAGATGAGTGCCAGTAAACACCAAGGGCTCTGAGTAATAAAGTCCAAGCCTGTTTATATGTGCAACTGAAATATCAATTATTTTCAGAGGGAAACCAGACAATGCCAGCAAATGAGAAACAGAAACCTGAGGGGAACCTGAAATCAAAAACTTATAAATTATTACTAAAATATTTTTAACAAAAACTTTTTCTCTATCCTATTAATATTTTTTATGTGAACTAGTGTTCTTTTGGGAGAATGAGAAAAACTGCAGTAATTCTGAGCAATGGGAATGATTTCACCTTTTCACTTTTCTTTCTTGAGTGGGTGTTTGCACAGGTTGAATGTGAAAGCAGGGTACATCAAGACTTCAGGTCTTCAAAGGCTTATTTTTTATGTAAATTAGTTTCACTATTGTCACTCCTAAGTATAAAACTAAACATATGGATAAGCATTTGTGAGGTCAGAAATTAAGCTGCAGTTTCAGAAAAAAAAAAAACAAACAACAAACTAAAATGTAAATTTGATTTAAAACACTTTTATTTACTTTCCTGTTTTAAGCAAGTGCAATTATCATTAATCTGTCCTCTAAATAAAAATATACTCAGTACTGTAATTCCTATATATTCCTGTATATACAGTCTGTATATACAAGGTGATAGAAGGAAAAAGTTCTAAAATGCATTTTATTCATACACTGTTTAATAATTTCGAGTATATGTTATTAATATATTATGTAATTTATACATTCTATAAATTTATAAATTCTAGAAATAGATGCTATTGTGTTTTGTATATTATTTGTGTTTCAGCAGCCTTTGGATTTGCCATGCATGCAGACTGAAAATGCATACTTGTTGGTGCTCCAATTATTTTAGAAATTATAAAGCATTCATGTGCTCAGTCCTGGATAGAGGAAGTTCTCACACAGAGGACACCACTGCATATGAATGATCAGGGTGCAAATATGTGCCTGTCCTAAGCATTGTGTAGGTGAAAGATAACTGGGCCTGAGAAACTCCTCTGGCCTTTTGTCCTTACACAAACTTGCACATGAAGCCAGACTTTCTAGGTTTTGATGCTGAGTTCTTAGAAGTGTATGTTTGTGTTTGAAATGGTGCTGATAATATATATATCTGCAAAAATGGACATCAGACATTATTAATTACACACGTGCAGAATATATTCATAGCCTAAGTTTTTCTATAACTCAAAGCTACTGATGCAGACTGGGAGAACAGCAGAGCAAAACCAACATTCCCTTTCTCATATCTTTGTTAGAATTAAAGGTCTGCAAGAAGCTGTGTGTCATGTGCAGGATGTTAATGTACAGAATCACTCCCATACTTCCCAGTTCTGAGGCATTTCTGCCAGATTTTTGTCCACAGTGTCTAAAAGGACTGCACTTTTACATTTCGAACAAATCACAGAATCATGGAGAGTCTTAGGTTAGAAGGGACCACAAGGATCATCTAGTTCCAAATCCCTCTGTGGTCTGGGATACCACCCACTAGATCAGGTTTCTCAGGGGCCCATTCAATCTGGACTTGAACTCTTCCAGGGATCAGGCATCCACAACTTCTCTGGGCAACCTGTTCCAGTGCCTCAACACCTCCACAGTAAAGAATTGCTTCCTAATATCTAATCTAAACCTCCCCCTTTTTAGTTTAAAACTATTTCCCCTTGTTCTGTCAAGGGACAATTATCAAATTACTAATTTTGCTGGGATAGTAATAAAAGAAACAGGCTGATAATCTGCCCTCTTTTTTATAAGATCCTTTAAGGTATTGGAAGGCTGCTTTAAGGTCTCCCCAAAGCATTTACTTCTCCAGGCTGAACAGCCCCAACTCTCTCAGCCTGCCTTTGTAGGAGAGGTGCTTCAGCCCCCTGATCACATTTGTGGCTTCCTCTGGACCCACAGAGATGTTCAAATGTTTGTCAAAGGTTTGTCAGTGACTCCTGGTACACAGGCATGTCTGGGAGAGGAGCAGCAGGAATACACAAATGGCCATCCCACACCAGCAAGAGCATCCCCTGGGTTAGAAACTCACAGAAACTTTTGCTGGACAGTTTGATGGCCACAAGAGGTCAGGATTTTTGTTCAAGTGTTTGAAAGGCTCATAATCTCCAAGTATTTCCACACAGATTCAAAATTTCGGCTGTTCCTTGGCAGGTAAAAGTGTTTTTCTGCAGCTTTGGACAGTCTTTGGTGTGTAGGACGGGTGGGTTAAGCCATGACACAGCGCTGGCCCGTGGCCAGCAGCCTCTGCCGGGCACTGCTGAGTGTGGTCAGCCCGGGGAGCGTCCCAGCTTACCTGCAGCCTGCCCGTGCTGGATGCCAGCAGTTTGCTGGTACAGACAGTGACTGCTCTCTGTCAGTCACCCTCGGGACAGGAGACATGCCAAAGCCTGTTTCTTTTAGTACTATCCCAGCAAAATTAGTAATTTGATAATTTATTGATTTATTAGCTTTAGGCCATGGTCCCTCAAAGACTCTGATGCTACAGTCCCCAGAGCATCTGGGGGATTAAGCCAGTGAATTACACAGACAGAAACTGAATCTTAAGCTTTGCAATTATTCTGTTAAAGCCAGTGAATTCAGCCCTTGCTGAACAATAAATGCAATTTGTAAAGTTCAGCTGTTTCTTAAAGGACAAAGCAATACTTTAGTTGTTGTCAGATTAAGCTTTGTATACTCTTTAGTTTATTAAAAAAAGTTTTTTATTAATTTTACAATAAATGTTATTTTTATTATTTTTTTAATTCTATCTAATGTATTTTATTTCATAGAACACACGATAGTATTTCAAGCATCTTTTTCTCCTCTTTAATCTTATTTGCTTCAACTTTTTTTTGGTCTAGAGGGGAATAGATGATAAAATAAAATGGTATTCAGTTGTCTAAACATAGACATCCAGCACAGTCAGTCTCCCTAAGGTATCTGAGATGTCTGCGTGGGACTGCCAGATATGACACGAGACATTTGGTTGAGCTGTTGATCTGCAGAGTGGCAGCTGGAGGCCTGCAGGGATACCATATGGTGCCTAAAATGGCACTATTCACCCATTTAAGCAGTGAGAGGCTTAGAAAGCAGCAGTGCAGCCTCTTTGGGTTGTGTCTACATTAGCAGGTGGCCTGGAACAAGTAGGGACAATCTGCAGCACAGAGGAGCTGGCACAGGGGACCCAGTGTGTGCCCTCTGTGTATTTCAGAGATTTATTTTCGACCAGCTCTGATCTGGTCACATTGCCTGGCCTCATGTTAGCAGCTGTAGTGCAGTAAGTGTGCTCCTACACCAGATCTCTTTTGTTTGGCTTTGTCTGGATTGAGTCCAGCTGATAGAAGCCAGGACTGTTCCAGCACGTGAAGCAGAGTGTGGTAAGGATGGGTGGTCAGGAGGAGCACTGCCACAGCTCTCTGCTGATCCAAGCTGCAGTGATAATGTGGATGTATTGTGTAGAAGAGATGTAAAAGAAGCACAGATCTCTTGGAAAGGTTTCCTTGGAGTCAAAACAGACTTTGGGGCCAGTTTTATCAGTGTGCTGATTGAGGGCTAAGTTGGAGCATGCTACAGCTCCTTTTGGTCTATGTTCCTGGGCTGCCTGCCAGATATAACCTCAGGAGAGGTGCAAAGAGTGGATTTTGTGCATGCTTGACCCCATCCTGCCATAGGATGAGGTGTAGCAACAGGGCTCACCCAATTTCCCCTAAGTCCCCATTATTTTCTGTAGAGTTACTAAGCAATTTTATATACAAACTGATATTTTATCAAGTAGGAGTTCAGTAGTGCCTGGAACCAGCACACGGCAGCTAGAGAGGCCAGTTCTTCACTAGGTTTTCTTCACTGTGATGTATCTTGTGTCTTTTCCCCATAACATGACCAGCTTCTAGAAATTTGTTTAAAACTGTGCATGCTGCCTCTGCTATCATTTCCTGCCTTTTCAGAGGCAGGAGAGTCAGGACAATCAATGGGACTTTGTTGAAAGGAAAAATGTCTCTCTCTAAGTTCAGGATAAACAAAGCCCCCAAGGAGTTTTTATTTTTATTTTCCTTTTTTCTTTTTCCTGCTTTTTCAGTCCCAGTTACCCTATTTTATTAATTCAAATAGTTGAAGAAACTTTTGAGTTGTTGCTTCAGGGGGATGCACTGACTTTGATCTTTTAAATGGAAAGCTTTGTTCAATAAAATTAAATCAGCTCTTTTGTGAAGACAAAGATCATCACCCCCTGGCTTAACTTAACTAAACAGATGTAGAGTTTATGTAAATATGCAGTCAGTGCAATATGAAACAAAAGCTAGAATACCTTTCCATGAATGTAAAAATGCATTTTGTATTACCAGCTGGCCAGTCATGACCTTTTATTCAGCCATAAAGACAGTGCATGTCATGTCCTCCAAAGCAGGGGAAATATGATGAAAAATGCTATGTCTGAAACCTCATTGCTTATGAAAATACCCAGAGAGAAAAGCTGCGTTTTAAGTGTGTGGCAAGTACAGAATGAATTCCAGTAGGGTAATTTACTTTTTCTGCTGCTCTCCCCCTCCCTGGGTCCAGCTGCACTGGTGAAAGCTTAGTGCAGGCTGCAGAATTGCTTGGCCTTTCAGATTTATGTCATGCAGGATGTTGTAACCAAGTAGGCACAGCTTTCCTTGAGAAGACAGAAGACACAACTTTTGCAGATGTTCCAGATCACATCCCACAGCTCTAAGTCTCCTGAGCCAGTGCTGAGGCTTTTGTTGGTGATACAAAGGCCACACCTCGAGTACTGTGGTCAGTTTTGGGCCCCTCACTGCAAGAAACTCATTGGGGTACCAGAGTGTCTCCAAAGAAGAGCAACAAAGCTGGTGAAAGGTCAAGACCACAAATCCTATGAGGAGTGGCTGAGGGAGCTGGGGGTGTTTAGCCTGGAGAGAAGGAGGCTCAGTGGAGGTCTTATCACACTCTACAAGTACCTGAGAGGAGGTTGTGATGAGGTGGGGTTTAGTCTTTTCTCCCAGATAATAAAGAAATAAAACAAGAGAAAATGGCTTCAAGTCATGACAGGAAAGGTTTAGATATGGTATTAGAAAAAAATTCTTAATGGAAAGGTTTGACCAGCATTGGAACAGCTGCTCAGGGAAGTGGTGGCCATCCCTGGAGGTATTAAAAAAATGTGTAGATGTGGCACTGGGGGACAAAGTTTGGGGGTGGACTTGGCAGTGCTGGGTTAACAGCTGGACTCAATGATCTTGAAGGTCTTTTCCAACCTAAACGATCCTATGATTCTGTGATTCTTTGACCATTTCCAAGTAAGTCTTCCTTGACTCTGGTGTTGGTCAGACTTGGAGGAGGTTGGAGCGGTAACGATGCACCAGGCTAAGGAGCCTCATCTGCTGATGGAAGCAGATTTCATGGTACTGACACACAGACAATAGTGTGCTGCTGTCTGTGAAGTTTGGTCTGTATCCAACTGCATATATTCCTTGTTCCCAGCCAGAAAACTTTTGGGGTAAATACTCCAGTTCATGACTGCAGCTACCAGAAACTTGCCGGCATTCCAAAGTGGTAGCAACCCAAGCTTCTAATCTTGTCCTTCCAAAAAAGAAATCCTCAAACATCTTAAGACTATTTATTGTTTTCTTCCAAAATGGGATGCAATGCTTCTGTGTCAGGTTGGCAAAAAGTATCTTTGCACCAATATTTTAATTTGAAAAATTCATTCACTCCACAACAATGTTTTACTAGAGCTGATTACCTAATTGTCAAATGAGCTATACAGACATTCCTTGGTAATGTAATTTGTGCATCATTTTTGTGCACTATGTATGTGTATTGCCCAAACAATATGGGTTTTGCTCTGCTTTTCCAGTTTTCATATGAGATTTGTTTGGTAAATAGAATATGGGCTATTTTAGTAAAGGGGAAGTACTTACAATTAGCTTTTATTTAGCAGTCTGCAGCTTCTGAACCGCTGTTGGGTTTAACTGTGATATGTAAGATCAGAAGCCTTGAGGTGGGTGTGACTCTGCTTCCCCGTGGCAGTGCAGCTCCTCAGCTCCTAGCAGCATTCCCATGTGACTCTGGTAACACAGCAAGAGTTCGGCTCTGGAGTTCATCTCCTTTACAAGTACAGCTGCCTCCTCAGAGGATGCATCATCTGTGCAACAACTGCTCTCAAGGTACCATGAAAAGCCTCTCCATTTTTCTGTGTGGGAGTTTCACTGAGCAGACAGCTTGGAAATGATCTAACTGTGGGCTCTTCATAGGAAATTAGGACTTAGTTATCTCCAGCTGCAATTCAAAGGAAGCACCTATATGTAGCTTTGCCAGCAATCCCCCAGAATAGATTCACTTTCTCAAAGTGTTTGACCTTAGGAAGAAATTTCTTGGGTTTTTACAAAGGTTTTCCTATAAATCTAATTCATTTGGGAGAAAGCATGTTGTTATGTAAGTCTCCAGAAGCACTGGATCTACAGGGTGGATTTTCAAGGCAATTTCGCAATTATCAGAAGAGACAGGTGTTGTTACCCTCATTTTTTTCAGGGCAAAATAAAAGAGCAGCTGTAGGACTGTCCTGGAGAATGGAACAGAATGATCTGCAGCCAGTTGTACACATGAATTCACCAGCCTGAACCCAGAATCCTGGGGCACTGCCCATGCCTTAGAAACCCAATCAAACAAGATTGCAGGAGGCTGCAGAAAGCCCCTCGAGGAGGTCAAAGGCAAACAGGAAAAGTCTTCCAACAGTAACAAAACAACCTGGGACCTGCTCCGAGTTTGCAGCCCACCAGGCAGAGGGGAGAACTGAATTACAGGGGAACCAGCAAGGGGTCTGCTCAGCCCATGCCATTATAAGGAATGTGACAGGAAAAAGAATGAGACAGGAAAAATTAGTGGTACTCCAACAAAAGGCTGGCTCAAAGGAACATACATTTCCCTCCTGAAAGGCCATGCCACACAAAGTGCTGTAAATAACCCATACAAAATCGGTAATGGGAAAAAAATTAAGACATTGCAAAAGTAGAGGCATTTTTGTTTCAAAAACACATCATTTATGATAGAATCACACTAATGCAAAATTGAAAGGATGCAAAGATGCAAGAAGGCTGAACTGGATGCACACCATGCCGAGCTGTGCACATGTGTACCTGTGTGTGGGTATGTGTGCACACACATGCTGTGGGAAGGCACAGGGAATTACATCAGCCTCTAATACATGGCTTTGTTGTATGATGGGTGTTTTGTTTCAAGTGTCTCCTGGCTGGAAGTTTAATGTAGATCCCTAAGAAATGGCAGCTGTAGGTCAGTGGATCCCAGATGTTTCTCTGGGCTGCCTCCCCCTGCATAGCTCACCGGGGTGGAGAAATGATCCACACATAACCTGATCCATGCCAGGGATGCTGCAGTGGGTGCAATGATCTGCATACAGAGTTTTGGCTCTCTAGCCCTCAGTGCCATCTAGCACACTTCTAAAACCACTGCATACCTTCTCAGAAAGCCCTGTGACCTGCTAGTGAAGCATGACTGCTTTCACATACGGAAGATAAGACTTGTGATTTCCTAATCTTTTCCCCACAGGGTTACAAGAGCAGAAACTCTCTTATTCCCAAAGTAATTTTAGCCTGACTCCTACCAGAGAAAACAGACAAGTGATTGAACCTTTGAAGGCAGAGGAAGGACCTGACTTGTGGTTATGCTTTCTTGGAGTGTATTGTGTCAATCTGTTGTATACAGGAGAAGCATTTCTGTCCCTGTTCCTTCAAGGTGGGTGGGGAGCCCTGGACAGGCTTTTCACTGGAAGGGCACCACCAAAGTAAGGTTGTGCTCCTGGGCAGATATGAGGGTGCACCTGATGGCAAGGAGGATCTAACATGGGCCTTCTTCTCAGTCTTTTCGCTTTGCTGTTTTTATGGACTTTAAGCTGTGCATAATTTCTGCAATGAGTTCCTTGATCAAAGTCTACACTCTGCATGTAAAGTGCAGATACCTATTCAGATTTCTGACTTCATCTTTGGAGGACTTCAAAAAATAAAAAAAAAAGATGTGTTAATTAGCTTTTAGAGAATATCAGCACTAGGGATGGGAGATGTGTTCTGGATGAAACTAAAACGCTTAAAACAAAATTACAGCCCAAGAAACTGATCAAGAAGTTCCTGAAGCTCAACTTCTCTCATACCTCTCCCTGTCTTCACTCAAGACTATAAATGCTGAAGCAGTAAGAAATCCTGCTTACAGAGGGGTCTGTATCAATAAAAACACAGCAGGCTTGAAAGCTTTGCAGGAGGCTTGTTCTCACCATTGTTTCACCTTTCTGTTTGAGGGTTTGTTTTTGTTTTGTTCTCTTCCTCACAGCTGTACTTACTGAGAGAGACATGAATATAGTGTAGATAGTGTTGATTCATATCCTGCAGGAAAAACTGAAGAGGTGAGTGATTTTAGCATTTCCCATTGCCAGGTTAAGGAGCAGAAAATAGCTGCAGAATTGGAGGTACTGACATAAGAAGGGGTCAGGAGATGACCAGTGGGAAGGAAGAGTTGAAAGATTTCTGTAATCAAGCTCTTTGTTCTCATTCCCACTCTGCAGAGAAACAGCTTTTGAGTAAATATCAAACCTTGCTTTACTTTGGTTTACAGTATTGAAAATAAGCAGGAATACACTAGCTAGCACACTGCAGGAGAAAACAAATCATGTCCTTTGCTTCCAGCCATGCCAGTGGTACGGCCAGTTGTGATAGGGAAAGCCTGTAATCCAGTTTCAGTAAATCAAGCCCAGCTGGGGCATCAGCAAGTCTGTGGTTTGCTTTTGTCCCCTGGGACTGGAGCTGTGCTAGTGTTGCATGCACAGCCTGTGGAGCTGGGGTAAGTCACAGAAGTCTGAGTCTGGCTCTGAGCTCCTTCAGAGGTCACAGCTGCTTTGGCTGGGGATTTTGGGTTAGGCTCATTACAGATTATCACTCTGAGCTCTGGTATTCTTTCTCAGCGTGGAGTTAACAGGATCCACATGGTGGATTTGGAATCTAATATTCAGATGCGGAGAGCCCTGGGCACTAAGCCCCAATATTTAACAGGAGCTATGCACATGCTGAGACTTGGGCTAGCAGGTCCTGCATGTTGGTCAGCAGTGAGAAAGTGTCTCACTCTGTTTCAGACACTGGAAGGGGTTTAGAGCCTCAGGATATACTCATTTTCAAATGCTTCAATAAGAAAAGTTAAATATATGAAGCAACAGAGCTCTATGAGAAATACTTAAAAGGAATTTCAAAGGACTTCCCCTCCTCCTATTCTGTTCTATAGCATCAAAGGGAATGGAAGGAACAGCATTTCTTTTAGACAAATAACTTATTTCTTTTGTCAAACCTTGTCCTTTGTAAGGGCTGTCTGCCCATCACAGACAGAAGCAGAGCTCTCAGATTGCAGGCTCTTTCCATCACTGGCTGTCTGCCTGCATGCCTGACCTATTGATGCCCATGCTGATCTGGGCAGAGACTTGCACAGAAAGGAGCACTGCCTCCTGACATAAGGATCCTGTTTTGACCTCTGGGAAAAGGTATTTTAGAGTGAATTTTGCCTGAGGCAGCCTTGGTCCTATGAAATCTTCTCCTTGCTGGACCATGGGAGCCCAAAGGGAGATGCAGGGAACTGGGTGCTGCTCCACAAGATCTCTGAGGAGGTGGGGAGGGAGGGCAGAGCCCCAGCAACACACAGGAGGTGACTGGGTTTTGGCAGCGCCCTCAGAGATCCACAGAGCCTGAGAATTTATCTGCAGGGTGGCCAACATCTGCCAAAACAATCTGCTGGAAGGCTCATGGAGGGAACCTTGCAGACTTTCCTGATGCTTGCCCAGATTTCCCCACACAGGGAGCAGATCTGGCATGAGCTCTGTGAGCAGTTTGATTTCCAAATGCACCGTGCCATAAATTCCATCAAACAGGGAAAGACTGCAGATCAGATGGTGGGCTGCATCTCACTCCATTTGTGTGCCTAAACCAGCTAGGATGCCAGTTCCTTTTCTTTATTTTCTTTTACGTCTTCTTTAATCCAGTGTATGAAGCACGTTTGTGCATGAAGGGAAATCTGCATCACATTAATGCTGTCTCTTCTGAAGGGTTTGCAGCTCTGGAAGCCACCAGAGGGAGTAAGAGTACTGAATAAGGCAGTTTGGGATTTAGGCTTTAGTGTGACAGAAACACAGAAACCGTAAAGAGCTAGGAGGAGAGGAGGGATGGCTCAGAACATATGTGATTGCATTTAGATGTAGAAACCCTAAAGAAATTTTAAATCCCATTTTGATGCATGTGCTAAGTGTTGGGGTTTTGCTTGTTTTTGGTTGTTTTTTTTTTTTTTAATTCTTGATTTCTTTTTACAACCAACATTGACTAAACTGCATAAGCTGCCAAATGGTGTAAACATGTAGCTATTACAAGTACTTTATACCATCTCCCTAAGAGAAAGGCAAAAGTGGAATATTAAATGAAGTGATTAATATGATTCTCAGTTGCACAGAATTAAACACAATATTCTACATCAGCACTGCTGAAGCGAGGTTTGCTTTTTCTGTCACTGCTCCCTTGTGTGACTGTGTGCAAACCACCCAAATCCAGCTCCTCATCGATAATAAGGAAACCCAACACTCTGAAAACCATCAGAACTCAACTACCTAAACAATAGTGTAGTCCTACTTCCCCTATGCCCCATTTCCCCTATGTGTCTGAGCTGCAGCTTCTGTCCCTCACAGAGAAACAGACCCTGCTCAGGGCACTAAAGAGTGTAAGATTATATGTTTCAGGGACCTGGGGCTCAAGGGCTTTGATTGCTACAGCTAGCATAAAATAACTGGGATTTTTAACAACATTATTTTTTGTTCAAGGACATCCTGAGCTGGTTTTCCATGGAGCCTTGCAGAAGGCATGCTGCTGAGGCCACGAGCCAGGCATTCTGCTTAAAAAGTCAAGATCTCCAGAACTCTGTGGCATAGCACACACAGCATCACTCTGTCTTGCTGTTGCAGATGTGTCCTTTGTGTCTCCCAAGTTTTATCCATTTCCTGTCACGTTTTTCTGACACAGATCTTATTTTCCAATGAGTTATAAAATTCCATTCTTGGTTGCAATCTGACATATGTAGTTGAGAACCTGCTGCTTTCAAAACACGCCTTGAAGCATTCTTTGAACCAAATTGTGCTACTAAGAAAAAGGGGACTGCACTCCACAGAACATTGGTTCTAAAGTTGGAATTCATCCCCATCCTTCTCCTGATATCTTTCAGGCCACACATAATGATAGGAGTAATATGAATTACTGGTGTTAAATATTATAGCATCATTTAGGCTGGAAAATACCTCTAAGACCATTGAGTCCAACCTTTAATCTAAAACAGACATATCCACCACTAGACTGTGTCCCAAAGTGTCACATCTACATATCTTTAAAATACCTCCAGGGGTGGTGACTCAACCACTTCCATGACATGTTCAAATGCTGGAAAAACCCTTTTTATGTGAAGAAATTTTTCCTAATATCCAGTCTAAAGCTTTCCTGGCACAACTTGAAGCCATTTCCTCTTGTCTATCACTTGTTAGCTGGCAGGAAAGGCTGACCCCTGCCTGGATACAACCTCCTCTCAGGTAGTTATAGAGAGCACTAAGGTCACCCCTGAACCTCCTTTTCTGCAGGCTAAACACCCCCTGCTTCCTCAGCTGTGCATCATATGATTTAACTCTCCAGACCCTCCACCAGCTCCATTGCCCTTCTCTGGACTCATTCCAGCCCTTCAGTGTCTTTCTTGTATTGAGGAGCCCAGAGCTGAACACAGGACTGAAAGTGCAGTCTCACCAGTGCTGAGAACAGGGGACAATCACTGCCTTGTCCTGCTGGCCACTCTATTGCTGAGTCAGGCCAGGATGTCATCAGCCTTCTTGGCCATCTGGGCTCACTGCTGGCTTATGTTCAGCTGGTTTTCAGGTCCTTTTCCACCAGGCAGCTTTCCAGCTGCTCTGCCCCCAGCCTGTAGCACTGCCTGCAGTTGTTGTGATCCAAGGGCAGGACCCAGCACTTGGCCTTGTTGAATCTCATACCATTGGCCTTGGCCCATCACCACCGTACAGCCTTCCTACTCTCCAGCAGATCAACACCCCTGCACAACTTGGTGTCATCTGTGAACAGACTGAGTGTGCCCCCAGTCCCCTTATCAGGTCATTCACAAAGTTATTAAACAGGACTGTCCCCAAAATCGAGCCCTGGGGAACATCACTAGTGACTGGCTACCAGCTGGATGTAACTCCATTCACCACCACCCTCTGGGCCTGGCCATCCAGCCAGTTCTTTTTCATTGTGGACATAACATGTTAGCTCCATAGGCAAGGCTGTATTGAATTTTGATTTTAAAGCAAGGGAAAGATTTACTGTTGAAAAATCAGTTGCAGTGCCTCAAAAATTACAGGTATTGTGTAAGTCCATGCCTTTTCTAAACTGTATAAATAGGGCTCTTTATGGTGAATTGTCCCAGTTTGAGACAAATTCAGAGGAATGTCCTAATCTGAATGTCCTCTGATAGAAGGTAGGTTACAGCCACTCCTCCCCCATCAGGTTCAGGAAAAAAGAATTTTGCCTCGGAGAAAAGTGAAAGGAAATAAACCCCTATTTATTTAACAGACACAATGCACAATGGGAAAAGAATAATAATGCTAAATAATAAAACCTCTCACTGTGGAGAGAAGACTGTGAAGATTTTAGAGTCCTTTCTGTAGATGTGGCCTCTCTCCTCCTCTTTGGAGACGGGTTTTAGGCATAGGCCCCTCTGGGCCAGAGATATACTGTCTCCTGGGTGTGTTCTGGTGTTGCCAAACAGTTCCAGAAGAGAAGAAGAAGGAGCCGAAGTCCCAGAGAAACAGAGGAGTTTAACACTTCATCTCTCTCTTCTGAAAAAAGGAGCCAAGAGCTGGGAAAACTGGAAGGTGCTTTTCCTCTGCTCTTCAGCAGCAGCAGCTATCTCTGTGTCCTTGGAGTACAACCTGCTTTGAAAACTTTGTCTGGCTTTTTCTTTTTTTCCTTCTTTTTCCTTGCACCCAGCTTTAAAGTCACAGATAGGCACAGGAATAAATAATATCTGGGCATAGAGCGGCGATAAGGGATTCACATAATAAAGTCACCCCCAAGACATGAATGTTATTTGAAATATGTTCTTTTAAGATGCCATTTCTAGTTTCTCATAACTTTGGCAGTTTTTCTGAGTTGATATATCCCCCTGCATCTTGCTTGCCCCTGGGTAATGCTGACTGGAAAACTGTTAGCAAAACACTCAGGAGAAACATTGCCAAACCAGTACACTAACTTCCCAGCATGGCATGTAGGAAAAGACAAGCTGCTTCACCCATTTTGGAAAGTTTCAGCCACCATTTGGTTGAAGGACTCTCATCTCCATGGTTTGCACCTCAGCAGAAACCTGGGTTATGAACCACTCCTGAGTACATGTCAGAACATGAGGGCAGCACTCATGAAGAAACTCAACCCAACGCCTACCAGCATCTGGGCAAGCCATGAACCTCTGCACTGCAGTGGTGAGCAGGGCTGTTAAGGAAACCTGACACTCCTGTTGGTGAGCACGGTCTGGCAGGGCTGGGCAGAGCTGTCCCTGCAGCCTCATCACTCACATCCAGCACCGGGCAACAGGCACGATGGCACAGGGCTGCTTCCACCAGCTCTCCCAGCTCACTGGGAAAAAGAGGAGCTCTGTGATATCAGCCAAAGGATCAAAAAGTTTGGGGATGTCCCAAAAGGAGTTATGCACTTGAATGTGCACAACCACTCTCTGTATGCAGCCAAAGGGCAGATTGCACTGTTTGAGGCTCATGTGCTGATGAATGAGACGGGATTCATGAGATTTAGCTGGACAAAACATTTTTTTCTCTATCCCCACTTCACACACTACAGGAGGTGGATGGGATTCAGGAAATGGCTCAAGATGGGGCTTTAGCAATGCTTTTTTAAAAAGGACCATCTCACCATAAAAATGGAAAGCAGTGAAGGGCTTTCAGCCATAGGAAGGTTGGCAGGGTCACTGAAGTAGTGTGTCCTCTGACTGTGAAGCCATTTGCCATCTCCGTGGAAGGGTAACAATTTCCTCACCTAAGATAACAGTCTCACAGTGTATCCAGTGTGGCACTGATTTTTTCAAGTATCTATCAAATTCAAAGAAATCTGCCTAGCCAACCCACAGTCCCCAGAGCAGTCCCCTGAGGAGCCACCTCCTTCCTGCAGCACTCACACCTTGTCCCCTGCCAGTCACCTCCACCCTTCTGGTTGTACAGGCTGAGGGGCCAGGGGTGGGGCAGGTCCAGTTGAGCACCAGGGCTCTTGCAGGCCAGGTCACCCTGTGTCCCTGAGCCAGTGGCCCAGGTCACTTTTCCCACGCAGGGGTAAGTAAGCATGTGCGTGTTCCTCACTGCAGTGCCTACCAGGGGACGCCTGGCTGGCAGCAGTGCTGAGCTCTCAGGGAGAGACTCAGTCAGAGGGAATTATATGTGGGGTAAATAAAGCACTCTGCCATAAATAAAGCACCTTTTAACAGCATGGTTTGAAAAATCTGGGGCTTGGCACTTAAATCAGGATTTAACAACTGAGGAGGAGGTCTTGATGTGCATTTTGCATCATACATAGCAGTGAAGGGGAAGAACTATTAACGTCATAAGGATGCTATGAGGACAAATCCATTTGGGAAGCATTTACATGCTGTTGTGATGGACCTATAGACAAATTTGTCACGAAATGACTAGTTTGTTTCCCATGAAGATTTCTTCAGGAATATTCCACTGAATTTTTATTTTCAGGACAAAACAAACACACACAATTTTTGCAGCAAACTGCAAAAAAAAAAAAAAAAAAAAAAAAAAAAAAAAAAAAAAGGCTTTTATTTGTTAAAAAGTCATCTTTACTCTTGATAGGACTTTTTTTCCCTCAGAATTACTAATTTTTTTTTTTTTCCTTCAATTCTGGTAGCAACAATTTGAAACATTAAAAGCTTTGTTTAATTGGAAAACAACCCCCCACCAAAACAACCAGCTAAATAATTCTCTAAGAGATCTATTATTTTGAGAAAAATCTAGGAGCTCTCTTTGTCAATGGCTACCTTCAGATGACTACAGTGGGTCTAGAAATTTGTTCTTTGATCTTGCAAAGGCATCCCTGTCATCAAAGTGTGTGAAGTCCTTAGTAGCAGCATTTCTGCTTTCAGATTTGCATAAATCCAGGAAAGAGCATAACATTACAGCTCAGTGTCAGAGATTAACAAAGTACCATGTTTAAGCAAAGTGTGATTATTGCTGACCAAAGTGGATAAAGGAATACATGTGAATAAATCAAAGAAGTATATATAATAGTGATAAAGGTAAAAGTAAAACATAATTCTGACAGTTTCTGAGGAATGAGGATCTGTGATTCTGCTTTCGATGAAAATAAGGATTAAGTCAAGTAAATTAAAATGGTACGGATGACAAGAGAATCAGACCCAGGTTTTTTTCAGATGGGCTAGAAACAGCTTGTAGCAGGTTTCATTTCAGTCAGCACTTCTAAATGGTGCAACAAATTTCAGTTAATTCTTATATGAAAAAAATGTGAATCTAAGCAGCAAGAATGAAAACAATTTAGAATGGACAGTAATTTGGACAGGGTGATTTTCTTCAGTTATCTTGCTGTGGTATATATTGCTGTTTTATTGAAAAGAATACACATGGTTTGAAATCATTGTGTTTCCCGTTGAAGACAGATCAGACAGAATTCCTTATAAAAATATTTCATGTATTTTCTGAGTGCTTTACTGCTGCCAGAGTCAGCAAGGGTGCATTATCTGGAGTGCAATCAAATGTCACGCTAGAAAAGCACTAAAGCCTTTTTAATTAAAAACGTCATAAAGGATTAAGTAAAATTATATCCGCTGGTGACTGTAACCTTCTCAGAGGGGCACTTGTGTGTGTGCTGGTGCTTGTGTGAGCAGGGCTGCAGGGACTGCTGGGTGAGGTAGAAAATGCACGAGGCAGCCTCTGCAATGTCCATCCGCACTCAGCCCTGCTGCGCTGCCCGGCTTCCCAGGCACTGCTCCCACCCACGTGAGGTTGCTGCCTCAACTCCCACCTCTGAAACATCAGGAAAGGAAAGCATTTCCACCTCTGGCTTTCTGCTGCTTTTCCTTTCTGCCACAGATTTTCCTTCAATACCCCCTTTCTTAAGCTCCCTTCATTGGAACTTTTGCCCTCTTAAACCATCTGTCCCGTTTTACACTTCCTCCCCCAGCCCCAACACAGGTTTTACCACCACTCTGAAACCAACAGCAATACTGAGTTTTGCCTTGAAAAACTTAAATTATAATATTCTCCTGCAATATTCAGAATTCCCACCTTACATGTCCTTGGCCATTATACTAACGAGCAACACCATGAACTTCTAAAAGTAACCATTGGTATGTTAATGCTGACAATTCTGGCATAATATAAGGATGAAGATTTATTCTTTCAAGGCCAAACTGTGGGTTTTCTGTGAAATCCCTGCAAAGGACTGGATAATGTCCCAGTGCCCCAGAAGCAGATTACAAGGCAAGCTGAGTCACTCACAGTATAGTATTTTATGGAGGGTCTGAGTCCTATTGTTCCCTTGCATGGCTCTGAAAGTTGCACCACAATTTAGCCCCAAGGAAGTTTACATATTTTGAGAAACAAATTGTTGGAGTAGCCTGTCCTTTTGTGATAAACTCTTTGAAATACACATTAGATGTATCAGTACACAACTAATCACACAAAGTCTGGTCCTCTCTGCTGTGTGTGTATTCTGGACAGAAAAAGTACACCTTGTCATCTTTCTGCCGCTGCACTTATTTGTATAACCTTTTACTTTTCTCAGTTTAATAAAATCTTGGCCAGGCTGACTTCATCCATGTGCCTCACCAGCATGTTCCCTCAATGTGTTCTCATCTGCATTATATGAGACACTCAGTGTAGCAGATTTAAATTAAAATAGCCAAAAAGGTCTTTTCCCAACTGTACATTTTCCACTGCTTCAGCACAAAAAACCCTGATGGCCAAAATGAGTGAATTAGACAAATTTCACCTATTACTGTGAGACAAATAATGTTTTTTAAGCACTAGCATCTTCCCTTCTACAGTAAACCCATTCTTATTTTGCCACCAAAGTAATTTTTAATAATTTTCATTCACTAAAGTGAGAATATAAGGGACATAAAAACTGCTTGGCACTTATGTTTGGGTTTGTCAGTTATTTATTTGCAATTCATGAATTTAAAATTATGAACTCCTTGTGCTAAATGCTTGCAATGAAGCTTTTGCTTCATTTCTTCTTGTCTGTTGAAGGTAAGCACAAGATGCCACAATGCTTGGGTTCAATGCATAAATTAGAAACATTTTAATAGCCCTTACAGGGTGATATGACACTAAGATTTTTATTCAAACTAGGATAATTGTTTGTGCTTTCCTAAGCAGGAGGTCCAGCAGCATTTCTCTGGGGCAAACTCTACACAGGAAGATTTTTGAATTCTGAGCTGATCCAGCCTAGCTTGCAGAGAATGGGCACAGCTGCTGGAGAAACTGAGGCAGAGACTTCATCTGAATGTTGCAGCCATTGTAAAATCTGTCTATAGCTTGTACAATTCAAACAGTTACAGTTTAGGAATCCTTGCAAAGTCACGGAGTTAAAGGTTGAAAATATCAAATACTGTTTTTTGGAGTGGCAAACAGTGTCTCATAACAGCCAGAGGAGGAGTCTCTACAGTTTCTTGAGTCATCTGTTCTTCTACTGGAAGGAGAATTCTTTTGTATTACTCCATTAAACATTCTCAGGACTGTGCTAAGAATTTAACAGCAGCTCAGCATGCAGCTGTAGCTCAGACCTGTACCCTATTCTGGAGTAGCAGTCTCTGCTTTCCTAAGAGGTACATTAAAAATATCTGAATTCATAATTTTGGGACACAAAACATCTGCTGGTCAAACTAAGAATGTGCTTTGGATCATCCCAAGTAATCTAAATTACCTAATTTAAAATCCAGATTTATAAATCTCACATCACCATCAGGTCTTTCAGTTAGTGAAAGGACCTTTGAATTTTATAGGAAATGGAGCAAAACTAGAATTAAAAGCTGCAAAAGTTTTCTGTACATGATTAGTTAAAATATATATGCAGTCTCTGTTATCAGAGATATCTGAGCACTTCTTAGTCACTGCAGCATTGGGAGCCAACCCCATTCCACAGACTGGAAGCAAATGTCTTGTGTAGATTCAGTTTTCTCATGTAAGAATTATTTTAAGAAATTAACAATATATGAAGTCTTAACTATCTTAATACATGAAGATAATTTTTGCTTTCTACTCCAGTGAGATTACTGCCCACATTGCACTCTTTCATTACAGTAAGCCATCACAGAATCATAAATAAAACAACAGATCTTTGGCATATGGAAAACACTTTTCAGTTTGACAGGACTGAAACAAGTTCAGAGTTACAGGTGGTTGCCCTTCCAAAGACAAAGACCATCCTCAGGCTGCTCTGGCTGAAGTATGAAAAAAGGCATCATCAACATGTCTGGGCCTCCACAGGCTGATAGACTTCCTCACTTGCCAGCTGTCTGCTTGGAAATCTCCTGACAGCAGGTGAAGCTCTTGTGCTGGTTGTGCTCTAGACTTTGCCTGAGCATCTGAACCGCTTCCAAACAGTTTACCTAGACCTTGGATTCCTGCCCACAGCAGCCAATCCTGTGCAGACACCTACCCTGGCACAGTCTTTGTGCATTTTTTTCATGTCTTTTCTGGTGAAAGATTGGCTTTTTTGGTACAAAGGCTTTTGAGGACCTGCATCAGCAGAAGCCAGTAGTAGTAAATACAAGTGTGATATTTTGTACCTGCTGTTGAAATGGAGGAAAAGGCATCTGTTGAAGGGACTGTCTGATATATGGGAACATGTTAGATGCACTATAGTGATAAATTGCTTCCCTGTTATGCCTAGGAGACAGAAGTGAGGCACATGCAGCATACTGGCATACTGTCACTTCTGTTCCCAGTAGGAATCTGTAGTAGGAATCTGGGAAGCTAACAACATGTCTTATTTGGTTATGCCAGTGCTGGTCAATATTAAAATGACAGAAAGAAATAATGTCCTTGCTCTCCATTATCAGTGATTTATTTAGACAGGGCCTAATTTCATTTTATGACAATTTCTCTTTGTATCAGCTAAAAACTTTCTATTCACTCAGAATGAATTTCTAGACATTATACATAGTGAAAATACATTATCTGATTAGAAACTGGTACTGCAGGGAGCCTCCAGGCAAATGCAATGACCATTTTGGAAGTGTGTGTAAATTTGAGGTTTGCTTATGCTGAAAAAGTAAAACACCCCTTCCTTCTCACATCAAGAAGGTATGAACAGTGAAGGTTATCAGGTGGGTAAGGCTGTGTTTGACTGCTCTAACTTCACACCCTCAGTCACAGGGTAGCATTGGATTGGATTGTGAGACTCAGAATATACTGTACCATCATTGTCTTCCCTGCTGTGACATTAGAGAGTCTTAATATTTTTTTTTATATGATAATTCAGGACAGAGCATGGATGAATTACTATATAAGTAATTACATGTTTAGAAGCTGCCTTTCAGTGATTAGACTATAACCAGTACTGCTGTCTGTACTTAATCAATACTGCAGATGCTGTCTGATTGTGGAACAAATTCCAGAAATGCTCAGAGTAAAAAACAATGTCACTGCCTCCTGGCTCAGTGCTGACTCATCAACCAAGATGTGTTATCATTCCTGTACCATAACTCACCTCTGAGCTTCACACCATTGATCAAAAAAAGCTTTGGTTCTTCATATACTTTCTGAATGAAATAATAATGGGGTTTTTTTTCCATCTTTCCTCTCCCACATTCCAGTGCATTACCAACCAGGCAGAAATATTTAGCATATTTCCAGCACTAGGCTGTAATTTTAATTTTTGTGCTGCATGCATGTCTCTAGACAGGTGTTTTGAAATGTAAATAAAAAGCAGTGTAGTGTGGGATTCAGTACACAAACTGCTGCAGAAGACTCTAGCAAGATAAGAAGCACACCATGTATCTGTTTAACAGGGCAGCAGGCTTGTGTAATGAGCAGAAACCACTCATTTAAAATCTTTACTGCAGCTCCCTGACTAAAATATAAAACACATGAGGAGGCAGGAGGCAGAATAGCAGAGCTCCAGCAGAATGTGGAGGGCAGTGCACAGCAGCTCCGTGAGCCCCCTTGGTGATGTAGAGAGGAAGGGTGTGACAGGCTCCCCAGGCAGGCAGGAGCCAGCCCAGAGCAGCGGGCAGGGTGACAGCCCTGATGCCGAGCAGCCAAAAGGCTCTGGACGTGCCTGAAACGTGGGTGCTCTGAGCAGGTTTCTAAGCAAGTTATCCATTTCCAGCATTATGTGCCTGTGGTTAAAGGGATTAGACAGTGGTAATCCAGTTCTGGAGGAGATTAACTTTTAAAAATAAGAGAAAGCTTCTGCGGTGGACACATTTTTGGCTCTGCTAACTAGGGTGGAGAGTTAGGCTGGGTGGGGGAGGGACATGGATGGATAACCTCCATTCTCTGTTTATCTCCCCACTAGAGGCCTCCACACAACTGTCAAAAAACCTTTTATTGTCAGCATATTTTTAGACCACTTAGATGACAAAGTGCAGAAACCAGTTAGGCAACCTTCTATAGGAGGTGAAGCCCTGTGCAAACAGAGCTCCAGGCACAAAACTGCCCCTGAGGCAATGAGGATTTGCACCACTGTCTGGTTGCAGTCCTAGAATTAGCAGTATATTTGTACTTAAAGCTTGATCATGACTTCACATCAGATGGATTTGTGCAATGGGATCCCACTGCCTTCAGTTATGTTATTTTAATTGATTGATATTGGTGCAAGCAAGGTGAAAAGCAAGGAGGTACCGTGTAAAAACGTAATGTAAACAGCACATTTGATTTCTCTGTATATTGTTATATCTTTTAGCAATTGTAATCTTGAAAGCTACACTGAGCTAGCTATGTGAGCTCTTTGTCTTCCCATTAAAACAATATTTCAAATGGCTCTTACTTTCAGAAGCTCCTTTTCAGTGCTTCAGCCTTTCCAGGCAGAGCCAGTGCTGATGCTAATGACATCAGCATTGATGCCTATCCCACAGACCATAGCAGGTCTCTAATTCCATCAAGAGAAAGACTTGAGGAGTTGGCTAATGTCGCCAGAAAACCTCAATGGAATTACAGCTGCAATTGTGGGGGTCTGGAATATTTCACTTGCTGCAGGATGGGAATGAAGTGCTATCACTCAGCTGCCTCTCTGCTGTTCTCTGAAGCATGGTCTTGTTGAACAGTTCTGAGCAGTGTGGAGAGATGAGGAGAGATCTGTTATCCCTCAGAGTTAGTGGATGTGTCTCCTCAGGTTTTGTAAGCCCAAGAGAATTAGGGGACCTCCTGCAGCCTGGGCAGGGCATGGTTTGGTTGTGAAGGACTGGCTTCCAACAGCTGCAGAGTCGTGGTTACAGGAACTCTGCCTTGGGAACAGGAGGTTAAACTCACTACATTGTCTCAGATGTTGGGTTTAACCCTCTATATGCCCATATTTGTGTTATGTATATACTGCCAATATTTTTTTCAAGAAATTTTGCAGCCAAGGTTGCTCTTTTTCTGTTTCAGCCTCTCACTTGCAGTGACTGAACTAACTTTTCTATCCCCATCTCATAGTATGAATTTTCTGTGCACTACTGCTCAGATAGCTAAAGACTTTACTGTCCTTCTTCTACTTCTTTCACCTTGGAAGCTAAAAAACTTATTTCAGATGAAACCAGAACGTATGTGTGTATATGTACTCTGCATGTGACAGCTGTACACACTTATGCAAAACCTGCCAAAACCATAAAGAAACAAAAAAACCCAAGCCCAGTAACAACAACAGAAAAAAAACCAAACAAAACAATATGTTAAATGAAAAAGGCATCAGTGTTATATAGTTTCATTAAAATCAGAACAAAAAGACATATGGGCTGCATCTGTAGATGTGACCCCATTCTCCCCCCAGGAACACACAGCTTTCCCTTCCTGCTGTAGGCAGAGGTCAATGATCATATTCTGCTTCTGATTTCGGAAGGTCACCTTCATCTAAAACCTTCATTCTTCCTCCAGATTCTCAACACACATTGCCCAAAACTTTCTTAGCAATGCTACCTCTCGAGGACCATTATAATCTGGCCTTCTCCTACCCCCCAGCACCCAGTTCCATTCAGACTGGCAGAGATGTTAGCATGCTTGCTTTCCTCTTCTTTCACTGTAGGCTCATTCAGAAACTACTCTTGAATGCTCCCAGGCTCCCTAAAATATCTCAGATTTCCAGCACAAACTGAAGCCTAGTAACACTAATGAACAGAGAGCTTTTATCTTGCTTTTTTGCCAAGTTCAAGTATTATTGCTTAAACCTTCATAATTACCCCAACATTTTATCTGTGATTGCTTAGCGTGATGATTTCATGAGCTTTGCTGGGGAAGAGGTAAGCTAGCCAAGGAACATTTTCAGGCTATCTGGCAGCCTTTCTTTTCAAAAGATGTATTGTTCCTATTGGAGTTTACTATTTCATCCAATTCATCTTGACATTTTGCTGCTTGCATGGTGAGCTCTTAAGGAAAAAGATGGTTTAGTCTTTGTCCTCCTTATCTCTGCCCTCATCTTGTTTGTTGCTGGCCATGAAAGCAGAGCTATGGCTATCTATATGCCAAAAGAAAAGACAACTGACTTCCTTCTGGGTTTATCTGGCCTGCTTCAAGCTAATTTAAAGAAGTAGCCCTGGCAGGCCATATAAATGAGGATATAAATGGTCATAACCTGTCTAGGGAGACTTTTAAATGCACCTAGCAGGTTTGAGAGCACATATCTAATTGTTCCTAAATCGCTTATGTTCTTTTATAAAATTCCTTATCTCCAGCTTATGTTCTTTTATAAAATTCCTTATCTCCACTGCTCTCCTGCAGTAAAATAATGAGTCTGCATGGACAAAAGGAGGGAGAGGGGTCTTGGACTCTGAGACTGTTCAATTTCTTTTAAAGATATTGTTCAAGAAAAAGTAAAATTAAACCTTGGAAAAGAATAGTATCTCACCAAAAAAAAAAAAAATCTTTAGTCATAAAGATGGCCTCTTCTAGGATGTACTTTATTTTTCCCTGGCAGCATCTTTTTCTTGCAGACAAAGCATAAATCTTAAGTTTAATATATCTTTTCCAAAGTGATCGTGTACATTTCTTTAACGAAATATACGGAAATCATTATATTCCCATGAGAAGCTGCATCATTTCCCATCTGGAAAACTCTTGCAGCTAAACTTGAGAAGATAGAACTGTTTACCCATGGTATTTCTTTTAAAACATCTCATGCCAACCTAAAATGGAAATTTTGAATTTTATGACAGATTGAATCTTTTATTTTTAATTATTTCTCTCAGTTTGGAAACATCAGAGCACTTATTGCATTTTATTTTGAGAATGTCAGAAAGTTTCAGTTCAGTAATATTAGAGGATTTCATTTAGACCATGGCAAATCACAGTATAAAATATTAAATACTGTAGATATGTTATATAGAGGATAATATTAATATTTAATCCTTAGGTCAGAGGAAAATACATGAAAACAATAAAGCCAAATAAATTTATTTTAATACCAGTGAAGATCTTTATGTTATTTAGATGAAAGAAAACTCTATTAGTAATTTTGACTTTCTTTTATTGTGAGTGAAAGTTTCAGCTTTGCCAAAAATAACATCTTTACTCTTGAATATTATCTTCAGTCATGTCTCTCTGTCTCAAAAAGGAAATTGTAGAACTGGTAGTGGCACAGAGAAGGTCAAAGAAGATGAAAGATGTGGAGTGGCTGTTGTGATCAAATACAGGTCTGGCAGCTGGAAGGGGGATGAGGGAAGATCTGGCATTGTGGTGGCCTGGAAGAAGTGAATCAGAATAGATTATTCATTTCCTCTTCCAGTGTCAGAACAAGAAAGACTGGTGGTGGAGTCAATGCAGGCAAGAGGATACGTTTCCCTGCAAAAGTACTCATAACCCTTCACTTGGAAGGGTCAAACATTTACTGAGCAGCTGGGCAAACTCTCTGCCAGACTCAGGGTGCAGAGGAGCTGCCTCTGGTTCGGGAAGCTCCTGCACTGTGAGTGCCAGAAGCCAAGGGAGGGTAGCCAAGCGTCTCCTTATCCAGACTGCCTTTGGCTGTCTGGTCTTCTTAAAGGGATTCCCAGAGTCAGATTCTAAAAACCTGTGTGGAAATGACCTTGGCCATTGCTTGTTCTGCATTGTCCCCAAAAGGCAGGGTCCTTATGAAACCAGATCCTTACCCGGCACTGAGGCTGCAGAGAGCAGTTCTGTCACAAGAAATATTCCTTACAGGCGTGATGCAGAGGGCAAGCTGGTGGTGCCGGCTCATTTTCGGGCTGTTCTCGCTCAAGCAATGCGGCAGGCTTGGGATACAGACTTTGGGCAGCCTGGAGGGAAGAGCAGGGTGTGCTTAGCCAAGTAACCACTGGATGACACTGTTGTTCCACACAGCTCCAGCCAGATGACTTCATCTGGCAGTGGAAATGTGCCTTGTAAAAGAGAAGTGCAGATGTGGGGTTTTAAGTGTTTAGCGTCTTCTCTGTCTTAGTGCAAGGGGCAAATTCATTGCGTTTGCCTTTGTGTATGTCCTCACAATTAAATGCTGGATTTCATTCCTTGGAGTTTAGGTTAAACAGCCTGATTCAATCTGCATTTAGCCACTACTGCCTGGGTTCTCCAGATTCATAGCAATGAAGAAAATAGTAACTTCATATGTCACACAGGGCAGCTTTACTTACAACATCACTAAGAAGATTAAAAATAAATTGAAGCATATGTCACTTCAAAGGGGGCAAGAAAAGGACATCTGCATTATTTGATGCATTAATGAGAAAGTTCTGCTGAGACTTGATTTGAACTGTATGGGAAATGATGTGACTGGTAAGCTTGCAAGTTAAACGTATTTCAAATGAAATGGTTTCTAAAATTCATATTTAAGCTAGGTTAAGGAATGCTTGCATTTTAAACTTTGACTTCTGATATCTTGTTCATAAATTGAGCTTTACCCTTTCAACTTGACGAGTTTGCAATAAAAAAAAATCAAAGCAATTTAGCTACGAATATCTAAGGCTGCATTTCAGTAGAATAAGCAAGAACAGCTCTCCTGCCTGAGGCAACTCTTATCATCCATGACCATCTGTACAGCTACAAACTAACTACCTTCAGCACTGCATGATTCTGTAGACATTGGGCTATGGCAAACTAACATCCATCCAACCTGATTCCCATCCCCACCTCCAAATACTCCCCGATGTCCTTGATTCTGTATCAAATATACCAAAAAATGTGGAGGTCCAGCTCATTTTTACCTTCCCCATCTTTACTATAAGGTTGAGGATAAGTAAAGGTCAGTGATGTACAGCTGGATGTTAGAGATGCATGGGCAGAAACCCTCATGAAAAATTCACGAGGAAAAATATGAGTTTCTCCATGCCATCTTGGTGCTTTTGGTTTGTACAGCTCAGCTGAGGAAGGTTTCTTTGCTTCTGAAGGAAATATGACTTCCAGGAGGCTAATGTTCTGTTTAATGCATTAGCTTTCCCCCTTGGGACTCAGTTACAAATGCAGCTCAGGCCAAATTGATGAAATATCAGTTAATATGCGAATCTGACAGCTTGGAAAGGACACAGCTGCAGTGAGATAGGATAGTTTTAAGGTGATAGAGAAAAATCTAAATACATGAAGACCACTATTTGCATATGTGGATCTTTCAGAGGGAGGCACTGACAGCTTATTAATGAAACCAGGAATAATCAGTCTGTTTTTCCAGAGATAATTTCTCTGCAGTTCATCCTACTGGGGAATTTGGCATGGTACAAAAAAACTAGACCTAAACCATAGTCCATTTGCTTTATTGTTAGGATGACATTTTGCTGCACAGAAGTTTCATATATGACAACTTTTTCAGCATGTGTGTATCACGACTTTGTGAAAAATTGGGGTGTGGACATGTGCCAGATCCTAAATAAAATGCCTTCCATTTGGTTTACCCTGAAGCCATAGGGATTGTTTAAGCAGAATGGAAGAAGGCCCAGTTTCAAATCGTTTCCCACATAGCTGTGTTCACAAACACATTTTAAACTCATGTCAAGAAGCCAACAGAAATTTGTCTTTATGGATGGAATAGCCAATGCAGGTGGCTAAATAACATATGCAATCAGATGTAAAAATGCTTCCAAACACTGGTCTTAAAAATCCATTTGAGTGAAACAGTGTGCCTATAATTGACTGCCAATGTGGATCTCCATGAAGTTCTGGCTCAAGCCCTCCCATCAGTCCGTGCAATGGTGGCGGGAGCAGAGACCAGCCCTGTGGGTTGTACTGGTGCCCTTCTGCTGTGGTGTGTTAGTGTGGCCATGTTCTGCGGTGTCCCTGTGGCTCCCTGGATGCCACAGTGGGACCTGGAATGAGAATTCCATTAGCTGTGCTCGGGCTCAGGGTTCCTGGGGAGGCAGCCACTGTGGGGACACCCCACCCATGGGAAGAACCTGGGGCTGGGAGGAGCCCTGCTGAGTCCCAGTCAGGGACTGCTGTGCCTGTGCTTGCCAGGGGAGGCAAAGCACGGATGTGTTTTCTTCACTGACAACCTGGTGTGCTCTGTATGTCCCTATCAAGTTATGTGTTGGCCCAGAAAACAGCTGAGAGCTCTATATTTGAGGTTACACCCTGCAGATGGAAACATTTACCCTGAGTACTACTGGGACTAAGACAAGCCAGGAAGAGAAAATCCCTCAGACCTGGAAGCTGCTTGTGTGTCTTCGGAGAGGTGGGAAAATCAGAAATGTGATCTCTTCTGTCAGTGTCTCACCAATATTGTATAGTGGTGTATGAATTAATTAGTAAAGTGTTGGAGAGAATTTAATTGCATTCAGGTTTCAGAGTAGCTATTCCAAAAACTAGCCATTTTTATAGAAGATATGATGAAAAGAAACAAGAATTGTTGGGAAAAGAGAGGATAGGCTTTAACAGAGATTTAAAGAAATTACTTATTTCAGTTAAAAGAAGAAAAGCAAGAAAAAGTCTACTTGAAAAAGCAACTTTGTGCTCATGAGTATCAGGGCAAATTATTTACTGAATTATGTCTGAAATAATAGTTTCAATATTTTTAGATTCAAACTACTTGCTTATAATTTTTGCCTGAGCCCCCCAAGTTTACAGACACTTAAAAATGACTTGAAAAACTACCAGATTACTAAGGAAATCTTATAAACCATCCCAAACATCTATCAGAAATTGCAAGCAAGATTGCATTGGTGAGATGATAGAAATGAAAGTAATTACACAACAAGTCTTTTGATAATAAGAAAGTTAAAACATGGAACCAGAAAACAGGATTTATAAAGTCAGGCTAATTGTGTTATGGCCTGAAGTTGTGTCAGGGGATGTTTAGGTTGAATATTAGAAAAAGGTTCTTCCCCCAGAGGGTGGTTGGGCACTGGAACAGGCTCCCCAGGGAAGTGGTCACAGCCCCAGACTGACAGAGTTCAAGAAGCATTTGGACAGTGCTCTCGGGCACATGGTGTGACTCTTGGGGATGGTCCTGTGCAGGGACAGGAGTTGGACTTGATGATCTTTGTCGGTGCCTTCCAACTCAACTTATTCTGTGGTTATGTGATTCTGTGTTTAACTTCACTAAATGTTATTTAGAAAACTTACCAATTATTTGTCATTTGATGAAAAAAACCTTCTTTTAGTGCCTCTGTTTTTCAAAAAAAAATGTTTTGAAGTCAAGGCTTCCATGAAACTTCAAGCCAAAGGATTTCCAAGGTCAGAGCTGCTAGAGAACACAGGCCAGGATTTCAACCAGTGTGAAAGAGCATCATTTGAAGGCAGCTGGAAGTAATGTAATTTATACCATCTGAGGAGCTCACCTTCTTACTCAAGGTAAAGCAAGAACAGCAGAGCTGCTTTCATTAATACAATAACATGTTTTCTTTTCTTATCTCCAGGCTTTAGTTCTTCATTTCTCTTTAAAATTTTAAGCTTCTGTCCAAAAGCTGCCTTATTGTAGTATTAATAGGAAGGAAAGTAGTTGCTTCAGCTTTGCTCATGCTTTCAGAACAACCAGTAATTGTGCAGTAATTTATTTTGCTGCAATCCTGTAAAATAAATTGGGTTTTTTTTTTTTCCATTGTATATATGAAGACACTGAAAACCAGGATGAGGTGGCTTCTCTATGGCCAGTAAATAAATCACTGTTAAAAACATCCTGGTTCTCAGGATACTCTAGGTTTCTGCCTCAGCTGGTGATTTCAAGTAAGGTTAAAGCAGAAGCCTACACTTACACTTAAGAAATTACTTTGCTTTTTAATCCACTTCTGCAGAGGCATCAATCATCACTACAGATTACATATTCTATTCCATTTGCCTTGAAATATAAGAAATTAGCTTCTGCTATGACAACACAAATCCCTGTTTGACAAAGGGGTGAGTATTTACAAATGATCCTTAAGGCACTTTTTCACCTGTGTCAAAAAAGGGACGTGGTGCCAATATTTTGAATTCTCTTCCAGTTATTTGTTCCATGTCACCATTTTAGTCTGTGCTAGGAGAAGAAGACTGAGTTGCCTTGTGTTTTTGCTAGATGGTGCCAGAGTACACTCCCGCTCTCCCCAGTTCCTATAACTGGCTGGAGCAAAAATGGAGGTGTTTATTGGAAAAATCCTTCAGTAAAGCATGAGCTGTATGGTTCTACTCATCTGCACTGGTGCCTGGGCCTAGCAAAATGCAAAGCTTAGCTCTGTATAGAAGAGACACTGCTTTCTGTTAGTAAGTTGAGCAAGTAAGCAGAACTATTTTTCTATGTTGGAAATATGAAAGAAAAAAGATGTACTAGGTGATTTTGATCCATCAGCATATGTTTTGAAACTAGGAGTCTAGCTAAGCAAATACTTGTAAAAAACAATGCAAGCAACATCTGTGTATCTATAAATTCACAGCATATAGTGTACAACTAATGTTGGTAAGTAATTTCTATCAGGGACTCATAACCTGTCAGGGTTGTTTTGCCTTCTCCTGTCTCTGCTTTTTATTCTCTTACCTTTACCACAGGTAAAGGTCTGCAAGTAATTAGTATGAGTGAAGAATTGCCAGAATACAGTTTCTTTCTTGATGTGCATATGTCACTGCCATAATATTACTGGAAGTGTAATAATTTAAATGGTGAAACTAATTACCTAGAAAGTGACAGCACTGAATGTGCTCTTTCATGGACTTTTCATTGTTGACAGTGGCCCATTAGATATGATATTTTGTCAGTTTTAGTAGCTCTGCAAGAGAAACTGTATTTTTATTACTGCACTGTGTTATGAAAAATCATCCTCTGCAGGTCTAAGTGCTGAACCTGTTTTTGAAAGGTAAGTGCAGGACACAAAAGACGGGGGGGAAGTATACTGTGCTGACACCCACTTGCATTGGTGGAGCAGAATGAACATTTATTGTTCAAATTAAAAGAACCAAAGAAGAAAGTCTATTCTGAAAATACTATTCTTCTGGATCAGCACCTTTTTTGAAGAGTGCTTGGCACAATTTGGGAACAGAATATGAAAACTGCTTTTATAGGATTGCTTTTTGTTTTTTATGCTTTGTGAAGCTGCTCCCACTTTCAAAGCAATTGGAGAAAGTGCCTTCTTTCTCATGGCCTTGTCAACCTCAGAGGGAGAGGGTAGAGTTGGAAAGATTAAGTTTCCCTGAGCACCATAACAAGATCCACAAGCAGGAAGATGACCCCTACCTTCTCAGACACTCTGTGTATGGACAGATGGATGAAGAGCAAGAACAACTCACCTCAGAACTGAAGCCTGTATTAAAACAGCTAATGAACTGCACAAAGGGAAGCAAATCAGGCAGACACTGTGTACAGGGCTAATATATTCTTGCTGCATTATAAATATTTGTATTTTTGAAGATTAATGGACTGAAATATTTTAGAATGAGGTCCATTGTTTATCCATGAGATGCAAACACGAGCGATAGCTGCAGTGCGAGCTTCCCCACACCATCCTGTTAATGACCTCAACTCTGACCCTGGAAGTCCTCTTGAGGGAAAAGGGGAAATTTGGTCTGGATCATTTATGGCCATTTCCTGTGTAAAGCTGTGCAAGACACTCGCTGCTGACATTGCAATGTGAGCTACAAGCAACTGTGTGGTTGCAAATTTCTTAGGGCTTGAAAACCAGGATGGACTAGAAACTGTAAAGTTGAAAGCCCAGAAGTTCTCAAACTAAATGCTAATCCTTGCACCAGTACAAACATTGGATCAGCCTTACTGATCTGAGAAATACACTGTGTAGCTTAACCTGAACTGAATTAACCCTTGACTGTACCTGTGTTCATGCAGTGATTCAGTTCCTTGTCTTAAACATTCTGCCAAGAATTCCTGCTAAGGTGTATTCCAAAGGCATTTAGTTCAGGGATGGGAAGAGCAATAGGACAATAGGACTTGTATGCTGCAGGGAGATGCCAAAGAAAGGATTCTGTTATCAATTGTAGTTTGTGACTTGTTTTACCACAGGAGAAGACTGTATACAAACAAAATGAATCAATACTTTTCATTGGTATCTGAATATGAGCTTTGCTCAGTTATGAAATGCATCTACTTTATGCCCTTTATGGCCTATTTTTTTCAATTGTGGTAACAGAGTCAGGTACCCTGACTGGCCAACAAGCAATAGTTCATTAAGTGGTGGTAATTGATTGATTTTCTTCACTAATGCATATCTTAAGATAGACTACCATTACAGGAAGGGTTCAGGAGGTGGTTGATCCACATTAAAACCATATGATTATGCTCCAAGTTTCATAGTTTTACAGCCTGACCCTAGCCACTGCTGGATTCCATGGTGGTGAAGCAGCATGTGCTATACAAACAGAGGGGCAACGTGAGATGAAGGAATATTTGTAGGAATTCCCAGAGGGTGGGGACTAAGGAACATTAAAAAGTTGGAAGAAAATATAAAGATACAAAGGTTTCTTGCTGTGGTCCCCAGAACTATAGTATCAAAGACTACACAACCGCCAATAGATTTGTACTTCCTCTGCCCCCTGGGGAGAGAAAATAATTTTTCGTGTTTTTGAGATAAGGAAAAATGGAACAGGGTGGATTAACTCATCTTTCCAGCGTCTCCTTTGACTGACCCAGAATTCAGCCTTCATGTGTGCAACCTGACTAACACACTCTAAAAATGATGATATAGATCCATTTTTAGTCCTGGATGGAAGCTATCTCAGGACCAGAAGTATTGTACCTGGAACATTTATAACGGGAACTCTGTGGTTCTACTGTAACTTTAATTTTATGATTTAGAGAGTGTAAAGCACTAATGAAAGAAGACTTTCCATTTGTATGGAACATTTTAATTTAAATTATAGCTTAAATACAAAAATAACACTATTGCTGCAACTATGCATAAACAAATTATTGCAAATTATTTAATAACTTTTGAGACAATTGGATATTTTGATAGGAGCAGTTTTTCAAGCAGAGGTTCCTGTATAATTAGGTTTTGCTCTCCAAATTAGTGTAACTACAGAGAGAGTACACACAGACATGCCTGGTAATGGTGACTGATATGGTCTTGGACAGAAGGGAGTGGGGGAGAGTGATAGAGACATTGCAGCATTTCTTTGTGCTTTCCCATAACAGTTATTTTTTCCTGTTACTGCTACAAAGACTGGCCCTTGTACATCTTGATTTACCTGATCTTATTTGACAGGATGGGGTTAAACCACCTGCAGACATATATCATCTGCATTTGACTCTTGAAATGTCAAGGCAGGAAACACATTTTGTAAAGAAGCAGTGCTTTGGTTTCCTCCTTCTCACTTTTGAAGATGTGTAAGGGTCACAAAGCTCATTGCATCAATAAGAGATGGGATTTGTGTCAACACCAATAAATAAACACAAAGAAATTATCAATATTACAATGATTTTAAGACACGGTCAAATAGCAAAACAAATATTCCTTCATCAGTCTTTTAGCCATGAGCTTGACTGAGTGAAATGTTGACCACATGGGTGGGACTGCAATAAATGTTGATCAAGTCAGGTCAAAAACCTGAAATTTTCTCATTCTTTTGAATTTCAATATTTAAAGGTTATTTCACTTGTGTCTTGATATGTGAATGAAACAAACAGGAGCAAATTTTCTTTTAAAAAAGGTGGCTTTCCTCCTCTTGCCACAAAACATCCTTCCTGACCCTGAAAAAACAACTATTTATGTAGCCAGAAAAAGGAAGAGAAGGCGGAAAGGAAATTAGGATGGAAAAGGAATAAGGAATGAAAACAATCTGTGAATATTTATTTGGGCTGGTTTGGTATGGGGATTTAATACTTGCTTCTATCTCCTTGTTTTCCTGAATAAGATGGTGAATTTATTAGAGACATGCTCAGAGCACTGAAAAATGTGTTTTCATGTTAAGTTAGAACAGATTTTCAATTCTTTAATATTTACATATGCAGTAAATAACATAGCCTCCTATTTTGGTGCCACAAAATTGATCTCCACTGTGGTTTTTACAATACCAGATTTCCTAACCTCTTCAATAAAGCGTGGCCTTTTGTATAAAAAGAGGAAGAATCCCATGGTATTTAAAATCTCTTTCTTTTGACCTTTCTTAAGGGTACATGCGATTTGCAGCACTGTATAATGTGTTAGCAGCAGGCAAGACTACATCTTGAAAATCGTTCAGAATTGATAACATGTCCCTATGCACATGATCCTCATACACAATTTCCCTTTTCAAAGAAACCTACTAGAAATCTGAGTCTGCCATTTTAAAGCTGACAATAGTGATGCTGTTTGGTTTGGGGTTTTTTATTTTGTTCTGAGGCTTTTTAAAGGTTTCAGTGATGCTGTTTGGTTTGGGTTATTTTATTTTGTTCTGAGGCTTTTTAAAGGTTTAAGTGCTCAAAATATTTATAAAATAACAAATTAAGAAGATAATACTGCTGTGGGCTACACAGAACAAAGCAGGGGCCAATGCTGCCAAAGCATAAAAGATTCCCTAATCTGTATATCTGAGTCAACTGCCTCTGTGACTATATCTGATAGGCAATAGGTACTGCTTCTCCTTTTCCTTTCTTTTTAAAAGGATTTCAATACTCTCTTAAGCTTTCATATGAAAAATGCAGAAGCAAGGGCACGTATCAAGGATAAAAGGATACGGTAGAAAAAGACACCTTTCCATTTTTATTGCTAGCATTTCTTTCTTTCTTTTGTAAACTTTCTCTGTCACAGGCAGTTCCATGAATATACTGTAAGTCCAGTTCTTTTCAACAGCTTTCATTTGAACTGATTCATGATAGATTTATATGACCATAGATCCTTCATGCTGAATTTATTCTTTTTATTTCTATAAATTAATGCCATTGCTGTAAGAGACAGCTCCTGACAATAGACTTCCCTGTTCAGGACCAGCATTTAATGTTTTGTGTGTGCTTGTGAGTTGCTCATAAAAGAACTCTAGTCTATACAGTGTAAGAGAAAACCAGTACTGAGTTTTCTTCTTCTTAAAAAAAAAAATAAAAACTCACTAGAAGGAACAATTCATGATAGAAAAATGACTAGCTCGACAGCACATAAGATTGTTTTATGAAAACATTTTAGCACTGATAACCACATCTTAGATGCAATCTACAGCTGATGGCAAGCCATCCTTGTATCTGTTCCCACTGCATGTAATTAGCTTCTAACACATATCCACATCACGCGTTTTAAATCTTCCTTTCATCTTTCTACTGCAGTACTGATGTCTCCAGCAACGGATTCTTAAGCAAGCATTTTATGACAGATGCTCTACATAGTCATTTTATATCTGTGGCACCAATAAAGCAGTAAAACTTAATTGGTTACTTCAGCAGGGAGAAGCATATTTCTGACACCTTGAAGCTGCAGATTGACAGACAGGTTCACTGATGTGGAGAGGAAGTAGGAGAAGGTGGGTCAAAGCTGATATTGCTTTATGAATTACTTGTTAGGGTACTGGCTCATCTATCAGCATTCACTCTGCTGATAGATGAACCTTCTCTTATTTAGTTTGGTAATGTTGGCACAACTGTGATGTGCCCAGCTAGACCAGCACAGCTGAGTACAGCTGGGTCAGAGCTTCTGAGGCTTAGGTTCTTCCTGGCCACAGACCTCCAGAAAAACTTTTAAGCTCTTGAGGTCATTAAGAAACTTGTTAATATAGATGAGTCAGTGGGATCTCTGTCCTAAAGTGCAGTATGCTGTAGGTGATGGTAAGCAGCAGATAATTGTACTGGTGAACCCAAAGCCCCCAAGCATGTTGAATCTGTTTTTGTGATGAAGGTAGAAATTCTCTATAAAGGGTCTGTGCTCCTCCTTGTGATGATCACGTTCATACACAAAAGTAGTCCTGGCTGTTCAACAAACACGACAAAGATGGTTAAACACAAAAATAGCATTCAAGGCATGATCTGACCTACACCAGATCGTGAAGCAGCATTGTGCTTATACTTCTGTAACACTTGGAAAAATTTTGTTCTATCATTTTCTACAGGGCAGTTCTGGTGTCTTCTATTTTATATTAAAGTAAAAGTCCTGCTATAATTTTGCAAATATCCCTAGCGTGCTCTCTGATTAAAACCAAACCAAAGCAAACCAAACCCAGGAAATTTATTTTCTGAATGATGGAAGGAAATGAGCCTTTCAATGAATGTATATCATCCCATCCTCAGCTTTTTTTCTTATGTTAATAAATTACCAGGATTTTATTATTTCCTGTTCATTTCTAGAGAAGATGAAAATGTGCATAGAACCAAGCTGATTATGAGATAGTGACTGGAAAGTTTAATGCACATAGATTTATGACTACAGTTTATGGCTATTTCTTGTCTCCAGTAATCTGCTAACTTAGGTCATGTATTATTCAGCAACGTTACTTGGGTTTTGATGGGGCTTCTGCAAAGGTTGAGGTTGAAGGTAGTATTTTCACACTAAGTTACCATGTATCATGTTGCAGCTGAATATAGATTCTTTTTTTTGGTGAACTGCAGCTGGGAAAATTGCTCACATAGTCCTGAACTTCTGTGACACTTAACTCCATCTCTGACCTCAAGCATCATCTGTTTTCACAACCCTTTCACTACTTTTGTTTATTGAAGGGTGCATTCAGTGCACTTGAACATTGTCAGAGTGATTAAGCTCTGGGCAAGAAGACCTGAAAAGAAACAACTGTCCTCTCTTGCTTCGCGTGAGCTGGAAGTGCAAAGACTCATTCCCTGCTGCTTGCATGGGCCACAGGGACTAAGGGGAAAACTGAAGAGAAGCCCAAACACTACTCTGGTCTACCTGATTGTCTCCCTCACTTTTTTTCCCCTTATGTCTCTCCCTATCCCTTCCTCCCACCAGTCAACACCATCACTAGCTTTGAAATGAGAGCTGGATGACAAAGCAGATCCCCAGCCCTGCTGGAGCCTCTGCAAGTCCATGGCTCTCCTGAAGGGCTCAGAAGTTGAGAAGATGTTGCCAGCACCATGGGCTTTCTGCAGCCCCTGAGTGGGAATGAATTGCAGCTCTTCATTTGAAGCTCATTTTTAGTGGCAATGGCTTAAGGGTCTTTGCACCAGCTGGTTTTCTTGTGTGCACCCATGAGATGTTCAGTGGAATGGCACTTTTAGAATGGTGTCTTTTGCTCTATAAACTTCTGAAAAGAAAATTTTGTGAGGCTTGTACGTAAATGAGAAAGTGTTAAAAAGCAGGT
Organism: Rhipidura dahli; assembly: GCA_013399225.1. NCBI lineage: Eukaryota > Metazoa > Chordata > Aves > Passeriformes > Rhipiduridae > Rhipidura > Rhipidura dahli. The sequence continues at coordinate 1,347,148 of VXAC01006825.1, read as the reverse complement.
AGATCTCTCAGTGAGAGACACAGAAACATTTTGGTCAACGGCTTGTGACAGTCTGTGCTCTTACCCTGTGCCACAACATTCCCAAACAGGTGTTCCTTTCAGCTGTGTAGCTCTTCCAAAGAAAAACCTTTGAAATAGGAAAGCACAGGTCAGGACTTGATTTCATTACTATAAACAGGACCAGGGGCTGGGATGTTATTCACCAACCATCTGAATAACTAGGTAAAATTTATGGTTTCCTTATGGTTTGATTAGATTTTGTGTCAGTTCTTACAGTGACAGATTTAGATAAAAGAAATAAAAAGACAATGTAATGTAAAAATCAATAGTGTGGTGGGAAGGGAATGTAGACTGGGAAGTTTTGCATAGGGGGTAACATTGTATTGAAATGTTTAATTTCTTCTTTTATCCTTTTATATTTATTAACATTTGAACAGACTTCTAGGGATTTTTATCTTTTATAATGACTACAGCCCTTTTGCTGAGCTCATTTCCATTACACAATGTTATTTCAGCTGCTAGGCAAGAAGATAATGTGCCCTTCATTAAAAATAGCTAGGAAGAGAAGAGTAGCATTACCCCCCCATTCCCCTTAACAAGCATTTCTTGTCCCTTATCTTTCTTTTTTTCTCTCTCTCTTTCTTTTTTTTCCCCCTTAACATGCAGCTCAGATCTTTTTTCCGTGGAGAAGTTTGATTATGCCTTAATCCAAATGGCCAGTTCAATCTATTTTAATCCAATTAACCAATTCAAACTATGCTGGGTGTCATAATCCGTTTCTTAATCCAATTAGCTGTTGTCGTTCTGACTGCGGGTGAGGACTTTGCAGAGTGGAGGCTGTTGTTTGTTTTCAGTTTCAGAATGCAACTTGGTGTTGCAAGCTGGTTCAGACTGCTTCCCTGGTAGCCCAAACAAGGAATGAAAGTGAGAGATGTCAGCAGCATCTGCATCTTTCCTGGGTTTGATCTATTTTATCAATAATTAAAGTTAGTAAGACTTGAGTCTCGTGATCAAATTGGATTTGTCTCTTTGATATTTTCTTTTCATGGAACAGAATTTAAATATACCACTTGCTGGAGACAGGCAAAAATGACTTGTAAATTTAGCTGGTTTAGCTTGGGGTGCTCAGCTTGAGCTGGTTCAAGCCTTCTCTGTATTTTATGAAAATCAGGCCCCTTTTAAGGAAATACAAAGTGACTCTCTCAGTTCCATAATCATTTGTGAAAATCTTGCCCTTTGTATTTTGCCTTTTCAAGCTAATAGGCTGAGCAGTTTACCCAGGGAAGTGCAAGCCTGGATCTCATTGAAACGTTCCAAATACTTTCCTCTCTGACTAATCCTGAATATTTATGAACATATATTGTAATTTCAGCATTATAATAAATTCTAACTCTACAAGTAATATTTAAGTTTTGCTTTTACCCAACATGGAAGAAATACAGAGATTTTCCGTGTTCACATATTAGGGAGCTATTGACTGCATGATCTATAGTCAAAAATATCATAGGGGACACAGTCTTTCCAGGGCTTGCTTTGTTAAAGTCCTATTCAGCTTTAAGGCAACTACACTTTCCAGTTTGATTTTCCTTTAGACAAATTGTCCAATCTGATCTGAAAAGGACTTGATGTTCTTTTCTATGGAAAATCAGAGGAAGGGTTAAATTGCTTCTGGGCTGTTAAAAGCTCTCATCCATATACTAAATCTATGGTGTAAATCTGTACTTGAAACATGAACCAAAAACTGCTGAAAAGTACACCTCAACAATATATGCTTCTTTTACAAATATTTCCCTGATTCTGGCATCAAAGGATATATGCCTTAACTTTGCTGCAGTAAAATTTTAAAAATAAATTAGAATCTTCATTTTTTTCCTCACCTTGAGAATCTCAATATTTTCTATATAAATTATGTATATTCCACAGAAAAGAGAAACCAAACCAAACCAACAAACACCACAAAGCAACAAAAAAAAAACTATAGCAAAGAAAAAAGAGATTAATGTAGCAGGTAAAACAAAAATTACCTCTCAGAATTTCAACAGACAGGTTGCTTTTCTATCTTATTGTCGTACTTTCTGTAATTATGACATTGATATTTTTTCCATCATGAGTGTAAATCACATAGGAGGGCTGGAGGCATGGAACATTTAATTACACAAAGCTGGTCATGAGACTGGTGAGATTTATGAACAGAGGGGAAAACGTTACATGAAATCATCAATTTACAAATAAAAATAGACTGTTTTCACCAATTTTGTTTTTATGTTAATGGACTACTGATTAGGTGCTAGACCTATTTGGCATCTAAATCAGGAATTCTCCAAGGAGCTGAAGGCAATAACATTCTGGGAACCTCCGTGGATCTTGAGCAGTGTTCATGTTTCTTCAGGATCATACCATTGGTCTGTGAGGATTATGGAGCCTTGCTGAAGTGATGAGTGGAGTTCAGCTCCAGATTCAGAGTCATAAGTTAGATGAATGCATGGAAATCTATGGGCTGTGGACCTGCATCTGCCTGTAGACTGGCCTCAACACACATGGCAGAGATGATTACAAAGACTATTGGACAGAATCATAACGTGCAAGTAAGAATTTGAAGCCCATAAAGGGAATGTGTCTTTTGGCCATTGCTTTGGGGTGATGTTTACATGAAACTCCTCCATTTCCTTCAGATCATACAGTGTCCTTCTGCATTGCTGAAGCTTCATAAACAAGTTATTTTTAAGAAGAATGTGCAAGGACACAGTAATGGAGGTTAGCTGCAGCTATGAATTTTATGAACAGTTTGATGGAAACCACATTAAATGGCAACATCAACCCACAAATCAGCTTTGCAATGCTCTTACTCCAATCTGGTGTTGAGGGTGATTCACAGTGAATTTGCTTTTCATGGCCACCATTTCATGCAGTGTCATTTATCAGCACACCAGGCTCTTGTGCTGCAGGAAACTCTGGCATTACGTTTTAGCAGTGTTAACAACTAACATTTTTATAATGCTGCTCATGTTAGCAAAGTAAGTACTGTAAATAACATCACAAAGACTACAGTAATTGCCCTCTTTGTAATGTGCCCGTTCACTGTGCTACCACCCAAGTCATAAAGCTGTCACATTCTCTCCATGCACTGTCCGAGAACAGTAGCACAGTTCTACGCAGACCAAAATGGGCCAAAACACACATAAAGGTGACCCACAAGCACAGGAAGAGCTGGATGGTACAAGGAAGAAAGAGTTCCCTTATTAATAAGAAAAAGAAAATTCCCTCTTGAGAATTATTCCTGAAAGAGGTATATTAGGAAAAGTAAAGATGAGCACTGTTAGAATGTAAAATATTAGGTAAAACAACACACAGAGCTTTGGGATTTTTCCCTTATTTTGACAAAGCAATAGTGTCCCGGTATCCTGTGGCTCCTGTAGTCTGAATGAATGTAGTCCCTTTTGGGTCATTCACTGTAGCCTGGTTTGCAGCTCTCCCAGGCAGATGCTGGATGTCAAACAGGATTAGACCCTGATGTTCTGTTTTCCCTGCAGTGCACCAAGATCCTTCCTGTACTGGGAACTCCAGAGCTGCATTCAGAATTCCAGGTACCATCTAACTAGAGCAGAAGAGGGGGGCAGAATCAGGTCCCTCAAAGTGCTTTTCACACAAAAAGCTCATTGAAAGCCTTCTAGAAGTGTAATTTATTTAGAAGTAAAGCATCAAAGCATTAAACATTTAAACCGCTAAATGTGGCATATATTCATATGAAAGCTTTTCCCTACAGCTTGCTATGCTCTTGTTCTGGAAAGGCACCAACATCTTAAATTTTTTCTATAGAATCTGTTCCTTTCTTCCTCTGCTTAACCTTTCAGTCTGTTTCCCTAGCCCTGTTCTGAGGAGGAACCTCTTTTCTTGTCAGGAGTCCTTTAACTACTCATTAGCCTTTACATTTTCAAGCACTGAACTTGGAAAAATAAACATATATCTTATTAGTAGATGGGGTGCCATGTACTTGAGGTTAATAATTTTGCCCATTATTTTTGGAGAATACTTTGGCATACATATTTGTTCTGGGAAGCCAAGTGGTGCTTCCTAATTAGTTTTCTATACATCCCACTGTAATTTAAATCAACATACATACAAAAGAAATTCCTGAACTCAGTAGAATATGTAAAGCTTTCATTGTAATGCTACTAAAAGTAGTCACGTTTTTTTGATTCTAAGAAATGACATCAAAATAAGTGCAATTAAAGAGCTGTAAACAATGAGGTGTTTTTTTTTAATCATTTGAAGGCAGCATTGTATCCCTCTTTTGTGCAAAGAGAAGTTGATGACCTTGCCACAGCCCCTTGCTGTGGAATAGAGCCCCTTTGCACTGTCAGTAGAAATATGTGTGTTTGGATCCAGAGGTCCCACATTTCATTCTTACTGTTGATAATTTATCTTTGCTTACAGTGCCACAGCTTACTCCTTCCATGCCTCAAGATGCATGTAGAGAGAATCTTTTAAGTTTCAGAGCAAACAAAACTGAACAATATTTGTTTTAAAATTTTTATTTCTTATGAAAATAATAAAAAAAGCCCACATGGGATTTTTTTTTTAATAAGAATAGCACTGGAACCACATACTTCAACAATTCACTTATAACAACATACTAAATGTCTAGGTTAGAAAAATCTCCTGGACACCTACTGGGACATCACTACAGGACATACATCTAGGAGGTGTCTAGACCAGCAAGCTCCCCTGAAATTCAACACATTACCTGAACAGAAAAGAAACCCCACTTAATTATAAAATATCCCAGAAAGAGCGCAAAAAGGAGGAGGAAAATCTCTAACATCAAGGAACTATTGAATTCCCGTAATTTGAGTTCTTTATATAATTTTTAGAGAGGTTGAGTTTGGTGGAAAAAAGTAGCATGAAAAACAGTCATGTTGTCGTTTAATGAGAATTTTTAGCCCAAACACTCTCCAGAAGAATTATATGCCAATATTATATGCCAACACTTTGAGCTTTATTAAGGTGCCTAAACAAAAGTATCTAGGTTTCTTCAAAAGCCTTGGGATATAAAAACCATCTATGGGCTCTGCACATATGGCAAAAGCATAGATGAAACAAGGAAATGCTTCTCAGCCAGCAGCTGGAGGATATATAGGACACTTCAAATGGCATATAATAGATATTAAGGTACACTTAGGATAATTATATCATATATATATATATTTATATATTTTTTTTAATATATATATATATTTATATGTGTGTATATATATATGTATATTTTGCATACTAGGTATAACTGAAAAATGTAATTGAGTCCTTTATGTCCTGCTATACCTGTTGGTAAAATGAGGAAAACAAAATATATACAGAATATGAAAGAAATATATATCTGTATAGCCCCATGGCTGGAACAAGTGGAATAAGTTTAATCTGAGGAATAAATTCCTCAAATTTCAAAAGAAACTAAGCCAACCACTAACATGGTTGAACAAAACATAAGTAGCATAAGTGGTTCTCTAGCCTTGTTTAGCCATGCAGAATGTCTGCATCACAACTGGTTTTCTACACTTCTCTCTATTTAAAATTAAAATTTTTCACCATGATTTTATTTAGCTAATGAAATATGCTTTCAGCCATATAATTTTGTTGTTTGGCATTGATACTGGATATTCAGAATTTAAGCTTCTCTGTGAAGTTGGTGAGATCTAAGTGTTGGATGACCAAGCAAGTGAAGAAAAGTCAACTGAGCTATTAATCTTTTAGGCAAAGATTGGAGAGAGTAAATGCAGCAGAGAAGACTAGAGAATTTGAGCAGCTTTTCTTGCTTTCAGCTGTAAAGCGTGTTCAGAGACATGATATTATGAATAGCTATGAATAGAAGTCTGCTTCAGAAAATAGCATGAAGTTGTTGCCCAAGTGGTTGCAATCACCATTAAGTCTGAAGCAACTTTCCAGGTAGATTAATTTAACTTTCTGAGGTCTCTGGATGGGCTTTAGATGGTGTTTATTGCTGACAACTAAAACCTGAGCTGTCTCTGTTCCCCCTTTAGCAAAGGGACTGCATGCATAAAATACAGTATGTGATACACGCTCTTAAAAGTGCTGTGGTTAGGAGAAGAAAAAATAAAATAAAAATCTGCATATTCCTGTCCTGGTGGATGCACTCTGGGCCTGGTGGAAGCCTCTGAAGGAGGAAAGACAAGGCAGTTTCTTCAGGAAAAGAGCCCAAAGAAAGATCTGACAAAATCTGATCTGAAGTGGGGATACAGGCTGAAGACATGTCCAATATAGCAGCCTAGGGAACTGGATTGTTTTGCATGCAGTATTCAGATCTTAGCCCAGTGCCTGGCATGGTTGGATAGCTAAGGTGAGCCAGACACCATTCCAAATAAGCAGTTTGCAAGTGGAAAGTTTTCAATGTAGAGCCCAGCAGAAATGAGCAGAGCTGGAGTAGATCAGAAGAAATGCTGAGTTCAGGCAGGCTGGGGATCCATCTTGTGCTGTTCGCAGAATGGTCTCTTTTATGTTGATTCAACAAAGACAAGTTGACAAGGGATAAGAACTGATAAAAAGAAAGTAGCTATCACACCTTTCACAGAATGTGTGAGAGCTTGGGGTAGAGAGAGAAGAGTATATTTGGTTATGTCTCTGCTTGTTTAATGAAAACTCCACAGAGTATAATAAACCTCATTTCCATGAAATTAGCATACGGGTAAGGCTTTGTAGGATCTAAGAAAGGCACTTTGTTTGAACACATAGGGTATCAAAATTCTCATTTTAAATCTTTAATTAACTTTTCCCCCTCTTCATTATCAATCACTTATTTCAACTATTCATAGTCTCAGTAAGCTTCCTCTGGTGGCTAAGAGATAAGACATTTAAGAAAAAAAAAAGTCGAAGTCTGTGTTGCTTTTATTTGTATTGCATTTGAATTTGACCAGAATGCTTTGGGGTTTTTATCAAAGATTTGAGTGAAGGGACTACTAAAGCTGATTTGGTTATATACTTCCTGGGGATGAAGAATATGAGTGTTCACATGTAGTCTCTGAATGAAAGCTAGATAAACATGAGTAGACTGAGATTTTAATGTCATATAATGCACACGAAATTTCTTTGGGTATTGTTTTAACAGATTCACATACAATCTCTCAGGGTGTTCTATTAACAGATGCAACCTTGGAATGAGATGGAGGAAATGGGGGAAGATATTGTCATATGACTATCAGTGAATAGCAGTACCTGAAAAACACCCCAGCATTCGTGTTTATTTTGGTAACTCATGCACACTCCCTTAGCAAGTAAATATTGTAATTTTTTGTATGCAAAAACCCCCTTTTTCACTATAGCATGTCGTTAATTTCCTTGCTCCATATTTTAGTGCAACTTACAAGTCTGATTTACTAGCTTGCAGTGTAGAGATGTAATATCTTCAATCTTGAAAATCTTGAAGACCCCTTGGAGAACTGAACAAAACTGTAAATGTCAGAGTTAGACAACCCCAAATGTTGGTAAAATCCTGGAAAATGGCTGTAGTCAGATGGAGAAAAATGCAAGTACAGCAGCTGACTTCAGGGAGGCTGTGATCTGTGAGGGTCAGGCATGCAAACTGAGATCCAGGATATGTTGGGAAAAGTAATTCCAGGAACAATTGAGGAGCCCTAGTACCAGTGTAGTATTTGTCATATATTGCAGTTGTGCAAATAAATTAAGCAGGACCATGGGCCAGTCAGGGGTGCATGGCCATCCCTACTTTCAGCTGCTCGTACAGCCCTTGCCTGGCTGTGGTTTTCTCCAACCCACACTTCCCAGGCAGCGTCTGAGCACAGCTCAGGGAATAATGTGGGCTGTGAACGATTCTCAGGACAGTGCTGAAAGCCAGGGGAGTGCCTGCCTGTGCAGAAGTGAGCCATGCCTTGTCAATTAATGCCCTAAATGTGCAGCTTATTTACCAGTGCAGGTGTGGCCATCTCAGTGAAATTATTTCATTAATTAAATTAAATGCTTCTGATCATTACAGTCAGGAAAGTTGCATTCAGAGACCCTGCAGATAAGAGATGCTGTTATGACCAAGGAATTGCAGAATTTAGTTTACAAAAAAAGGATTAAAGGAGCTTGGCTGGTTGAACTTCACTTTGCCTAAAAATAATGCATCTCAGAGAAGTAAAAGATGTATTTTCAGTGAGAGAATAGTTTTGGTATAAGAATGAATAAATCCAGATAGTGGCCACAAACATAATTTTCACACAAGGTGAAAATTATAAGAAGTTTATTTCTACTCTCTGTCTGAATGCTCTTTTGAATCAGATTTCCATTTGGAGTAGGGGACAAAAGGTAAACATTGGGTTCAAATTGGTAAAATCATGGCTGTGATTACACAGTGAGATTGGTGCTGCAAAACGTGTCTGGATTAAGCTACCTGAATGAGTCTTTTCAGTTTTCAGCTCCATGGTATTGGATATTAAAACAATTGGTCAGCATATGAATTTTTAAGGCTAATTTGTGAGGGAATATGTTGAATAATCTTCCACATTTAGACTCAAGCCACCAGTTGAAAATTTGGCTACAGTAAAATTTATAGTTCCATGTAATCATTTTGGAAATGCAGTTACCACTTCTGCAAACATGATTTTTTAATTTTGCTTAACAATAAGTTCTTTCCTTGTTTTACTAACTGCTGAGAATTCAGTGTTCACCAAGTAAAATGCACCAATAAGTTCACAACTGGCAATTTCTCTATGCAATCTAAAAGTATCTTTCCAAAAATCTCATCCTTTTTCCATTTTGATGTCTCACTTAACCTTTGTTTTTGATCTACAGTGCAGATAAACAATGTAACCAGGGATTATGCATTAATGAAATTGGATGAAAAGTGATTTTTAAAGTAAAAGTCCTTATCATGGCCTTCTCTACACTCAGCTCTAAAACACTGTCCATATGACCAGGGAGTCCAAGAATTTATTTTTTTTTAAATAAATGAAGGAGATTTTTAGATGGTCACTTTAGGAGCTTGAACCTTAGGATAAACACTACAGCACTATGACATATGCAACAAAATTGTTCTAGACTGCAGCCCAGTTGTCTTGCAGTAACTTGAATTAGGTATTGGTCGATGACATTTAGCCTTGGTAAATTTGTTAGAACATGAATTTTCAGCTCAAATTCAGATGTTCAAGAGAACATCTTTGCCTTGGAGAAAACCTCAGTTGAATCTGTTTCTTGCAGACCTGTTACTGGAATGGAAGGACAATTTTGGCAATGGGGTAAGTGAGCACAGTTTTAAATTCAGATTAATAATGTATAGTTCTAGTAACAATTACCAAACGTGCTTATTGTTAGAAAACAGAGTGCAATAATCCCTTGTTTATGGAAAATTGGCACATGCAGCATATAGCTCATGACATAATTTATAGAGTTTTCTGTGGAGTCCTGGTAATTATTACTGAACTATTCATTATTGATCTCATTTGGAATGTTAATGAATTTAAATCCAGCTTGTTGAAATGCAAAAACAACCACGAAATATCTATTGGTTTTGGGCAATTCTGTACTCACTGAAGCCAATGGAAATGTTCCCACTAATGTCAAGAAATACTAGATCTCTCTGAATGTGGCTCCGTGGTTGTTTTTTTGCCTGCTGTGTTACTGTTTAACTCCATGGTGTCTTCAGTAGCTTGTATGTCACTTGGTCTGTGGCAGCATCCCTAGGCCTGCCTCATCCATAGGTAGTACCTGAAACAAGGATGCAACAAAGGTGGAGAGACACTATAGACAAGGGCATGTAGTGCCAGGACAAGGGGGAATGGCTTCAAACTGAAAGAGAACAGGTTTAGATTAGATATTAGAAAGAAATTCCTTAGGGTGAGGGTGGCGAGGCGATGGCACAGGCTGCCCAGAGAAGCTGTGGGCATCCCCCATCCCTGGAAGTGTTCAAGGCAAGGCTGGGTGGGGCTCTGAGCAGCCTGGTCTAGTGGAAGGTGTCCCTGCCCACAGCAGTGGAAGAACAAAATCATCTTTCAGGTCCCTTTGAGCCCAAGCCATTCAATGATTTTATGATTGTCAAAGCTGTAACAACTCTGTGGAGCACTGGTGAACAAGTGAAGGCAAGCTGTAACCCCCAAAAGGGGTGGTGTACTCACATGTATTTCTGTGAGTCTGGAGAACATGATGAGTCTAGCAGCACAGTGAGAACTGGGTTTTTTGGTTGGTTGGTTGGGGTTTTTGTCTGGGATTTTTGGGGAGGGTTTGTTATTATTGTTGTTTTTAATTTTGTTGGTTTTGTTAGTCTCATCTTTGGATGCCCAATGAGAGAGTTTAACTAAGGGTCTTGAGGTGGTAAAATAACAGGAGCTAAGCAAAATATTGATGACTGCAATATATTGCTGTTAAATCCTGCTTTCAATTCATTGCTGTAAAGGAAATATATTTTAAAAAGGAAATTCATGTTTTCAATAAAAGACTTACAAAAATATTTTATAGTAAAAATCCCTCTATTCATTTAGCTTGCACAAGAGGTATTTAAGAGGCAATTAATTACAAATAGAAAGTGCCTCCACAAGGGTAGGTATCGGTACTCTAAACAGATGAAAATTAAAGGTAAAGTAATTTAGACTGAAAATAATGTGCATATTTTTAAATCAAGAATGTGCTTAACTATCAGGGCAGCTTGCCAATGGACATGTAGATTTTTTCTTTCTTCATGTTGTCAAGGAAGATGGCACATGTCCAAACACACATGCTAATTCAAATTGCATATAGCTGGCACTGAACATGGAAATTACTGAATGAGGTTTTATGGATTGTTTTACTCAGAATGACAGATCCTGTTGTGCTTTTTGCCCTTAACTGTAATACTCTGAGAATACGCTTTTTTCATAATCTGGCTGATAACATTAGTCATATTTAGATCATTTGTCATAACGATCATCATACTTTTATAGCTTAGTAATAACATAATTTGCCAAACAGAAAAAAAAAAGGTAAGTAGCAAGAATTCTCTTTCCTTCTCATTTTCTTTGTTACTCTGGGCTCAGCACTAAAGTGTTTATATATTTTCCAGTGCAGTGAAAAACATGGCTGTCAGCCTTTGAACATCTGTTCTGAGCAGTTTATTTTTATATTCTCTCTGCACCAGGGAAAGCGTGTTCAATGTCTTGTTTTGTTAAGTAATTTTTTTTTTTCAGTGGAAAGGGAGAGAAAGTGGATGTTTCTTAGTAAAGAGATGTTTTGAGGGCTTTTTGATTCTTTCTTAGTGTTTATATTCCTTACTACTGGTGTAATGAATAGTTTGAGGCTTTTGAATAAATCTAAAAGTCTAGACTTTGGCCCTAAATTCCATCACCTCTGATTGCTCCCTTCCCAGGAAAACTTGACTCTGACACAGAATCACCTGTATAATAAATTGTGACCAGGTGTGAGTGGGATACTCCAGATCAGGTGGGATATATTGGATCAAAGAAACTTTGCAGAAAAGGAGCTGTGGGCAAGAGGTCGAGCACAAGTTGAGAGTGAGCACTGTAGAACTTTAGGCTGACAGTGTATGGGCTGCACTGGAGAGAACACAGCCAGCCAGTCCAGAGAGGGGATTATTCTCTGTTATCTATCCAGCATTTAGGAGGTTGCACCTGAATGTCTGGTTTGGGGCTGCCTATCATAAGATGCTGAAGGAGCAAGAGGGAGAGGAGACTGGGTTTGACCCACTTAGGGAAGACTGTGGGGAAAATGTCACTGTGCTGTGTTCAGCTAAACTAATTGGGTGGGTACAGAGGAGATGGAATAAAATTTCTCAAAGGCTTATACAATGGAAGAATGAGACTCAGCAGTTGAAAATTGCAAAAAGTACTGTCTAGTGATAAGAAAAAAAAAAAAATCACCATGAGGGTGGTCAGCTAGGTAGCACAGAAGGGTTTTGCAATATCTGTCCTTGGAGAGACACAAAATTTGACTGGGCAAGAGCTGAGCAGTGGACCTAAATTTGAATCTGGATAAGCTTTGACTTGAAGTTGCACTAGATGACTTCTCAGGTGTCTTCCAGCTTAAATACTTCTACAAATGTAAATACAACAATGTCCATAAATAATAATAAGGTTGTTGAATCACAAGCTGCAGTCTTTACAGGCTAGGAGCATGTATAGAAGCAGCTTGGTCTGGCCCACAAAATGTCATTTAGATATAGTTATAGGCAAGGGGTAGGGAGTCCATTATATTAGAGAAAACTAGTTTTCATCATAAAACTTTATAAAGATCTTTTAATTCCTGATGATCAGCTATGGTGTATCTGGAAGAAAGGAAGCAGGACCTTGAACTGCTTTAGGTAGACTATGCAAAGATAAGCAAAAGCCTGGTAGACATATCTTTGATATGTTTCCTTTTGACTGTACTGTTGAAATGAGACATAGCCTCCTTTAGCAGCTGTGTTTCTGTAAGCACTGAAGCTGTATGGCCATTTGTATCGAAGGCTGAATCACTGCAGCCTAAATGAGAAATGACAAAAGCATGAATAACTGAGGCCAGGTCACTGCCTTCCAGGAAATACTCTTTTAGCCAGCTGGAAAGAAAGCTTTTTACTGATGGTTGCTGTTATGTAAGCCCTGAGAATCAGTGAATAATTTCATGTGCTTGAAAAGAATTAAGACCAGAGTGAGCCATCAGATCAAGTATTTTGAACTGCTACTGGCAGTTTTCCTCACATAATTTTTCTGGTTTTTATTTGGATTTTTTTTTTTTTTTAATTTTTAGAATGGCATCAGATATTCAAAACAGCATCAGATATTCAATGGAAAATATTAGAAAAACTATTACAAAAATCCATCGCAGGGGTCAGCTTGTTATCCATCCTCATTTTTATCACCCACTCTACAACCTCAAATTTCAATTTGCCTAACTTTAGCTTTAAAACACTGGGTTTTTTTATGCCTTTCTTTGTTACAATTAAGAGCCTGGTAACATTTGTAATTGCCTTCTAAAGATACTTTCTTTCAAGTCTTTTCTCAATCTTTCTTTAAATCTTTCAACAGGCAACTATTTCTGCAGTTCTCAAACAGTTCATAGCTTTTTTGAAAACTTCAACTTTAAAAATCCTTTGATTATGAATATGAGATTGTCTCATCTATTAGTTGTATCAACTGCCAGTTTTACTCCACACACTGTGTTTGCAGAGTTTAAATATCTCACTCATAGAAGTAAAGTGTTCATAATTTCCATTTTTTCGCAAGTCATGAAATCTATTTATGATAACATTTTAAGGGGAATTTGCACTGGATTGTTAATCTCAAATGTTTTTTGTCTCACTAGATACCAGGCTGTAGCTCCTTTTTCGGTGAGTTCTTATCCCTGTTGCTTTATGACTTTGATTTCTATTTAAAAAAAGAAAACATTTATGAAGGCAGTTCCCCAAGAAATTCAGTTAGCTCTAACTTTAGCATCTGGCCCATCTCATATACTGAAATTCAAAAAAAAATGTATGAAAATTTTCAATGTATTTTTATAACCAGCTATTTCACAGCATCTTTCAGACCTTTACTGAAGAGGATCATTAATGTCCTCCACACTCCAGGTGGAGCCTTGGTAAAAAAAAGGCCTTTGGCAGATATAGCTTGTCAGCAACTGCACAGTGACACTTGTCAACAATTAATTCTAAATTAATAAAATAGTAATTAATTTAGCAGGTGTTACTGCTGCCATTTTGCATGATGTTAATATTTTGACTGAATGACATGCACCCCAAATTGGCTACAAAACCCAAGTGAGCACTAATATGGTGTGATGGGGTGAGAACCTCCTTAATCCAGCACTGAACAGGCTGGCTTCAGGGAGGAAAAGCAGAATGGTGCTGCACCTTGGCTGGTGAGCCTTTCTGAGAGGGAAGCTGATCAGCATGGCTGTGGAGCTGTATGGATGCATCTGTGCCACTCTGGTACTGGGGTCAGGGCAAGGATGCATCTCTGCACATGGCCTTTATCAACCAAAATTTTAATGCTATCAAAGTTAGATAAATTGGAAAGACTTTTTTTTTTTTTTTTTTTTTTTTTTTTTTTTTGCACAGTCAGTTTAATTTATTAAATCCTCAGTCAGATATTTTAGGCTTTCTGCTGAGACTTTAGACCAACCAATTAATCAGCTTTTAGTTGTATCACTCTTCTTTATTATTGGTAATACTGACATTGCCTTAGCTATTTTGAGGCTTCCTAGCATTTTCTGAATGTAGGTGTGAATATATATATGCAATCTTTATTATAATTTAATATCAATGAGCCACAAATTTCCTTTGCCAGCATTTTTATGACCCTCTGATGCAAATGTTTTAGGCCTCCTGATTCAAAAATATTTATCCTAAGTAGATGTTGTCTAACTTCTTCCTAAGGCTTATTAATAGCCTAGAAATTGCCTCCCTGTCCTCATATGGTATGAGTGCAGCACTCTGCTTCTTTCCAAATATAGGGACACAGCATTTATTAAAAACTTCTGTTCTTCCCATGTCAACGTTGACAATTTTACAATCTGCATTTCTTAATAGACCTTTCTATAATTTATTTTGTTCTCAACACACTTCCAATATGTTTTTTAGAATGTCTTTAATTCTGTCTATAGAACAGCCTGTAGAACTGTTGTTCTAAACTACTTTTGGCAATTCATAGCTCCTATTTTGTTCATGATTTCACATTTTTTCCACATATTTTCCATAAAATGTTGTGCTTTTGTCCTTGCCAGTGAATGAAGACAAGATTCTAGCTAAGGTCATTCCCATTCTTAACAGTGACATGTGGAAACTCCTGAGTTTTTTTGTCTGTCAGCATTTTTCCTTCTAATCAGTATTTTCATTAGTTTCTTCAGATTTTGAATATAAACTAGTTTGGAGTATTTTGAATTTTCTTCAAATATCTATGTTTGGAGCAGTGTTTGGTCTTATTGAATATGAGTTCATGATCTGCAGTTTCTAGGCAACTGCTAACTCCCAATACCATGGTTATTCTGCTTTATTTGGCACAATTAAGTCCAAAATTATCTTCCTTTTCTTTTGCTGTAATTCCTTTAGCATTATAAAATCATCATGCTTATTTCTATGAATTCTTTAAAAGTTTTGCTACCAGCTATATGAGATCACCAGTCTGCATTTCTCAAATTTAAGTTCCTGTAACAGCTTGATTTTCTTAGCACAACATCAGCAGATACTTAGGAAGAAACACATCCTCATAATTCAGAGGACAGTTAAGTCAGTGGCAGGTTCTCTTAGTAAGATATGTTAAGTAGAACATTGATCTATGTGCCCATATGATCCCTGGGTTTTGAATCACCAATAAAGCTTAAGCAGATAACAGTACTTTTAATGGAGAGTTCAGCTTCTATGATTCCATTATCCATTATGCCATTATAAAACAAATTGTATGAGTTTCATGTGCCATTTATATGATGCATCTCAACAAATTGTGACTGTGCCAGTTGTATCAGATTTCTTCTTCATCACTGAGTGCTTATAATTCTCTTATGGTGTGTCCATTCTTACATGGAGTCTGTAATAATTACTTCCAAACATAGTTGTCAAGTACAAACTTGTTTCCATATATGTTGCACAGAGCTGAAAATTAGGTATCTAAATTAGGTATCTGGGTCACGTACGTTGTTCTCCATTATATCCATCCATCTTGCCTCAGTGCTGAAAATGCCTAAAACCAGATCATGGAAGGAATATCCTCATTGTGTACATCTTCAAGCATATTTAGAGTCAAGTCTAAATATGAAAGTCTCGTATTTTTCCTGTTGCCAAGACCTTTCTTTCAAACCCAGGATTCAATGCATGTGCCTGGATTTCCCATTTCCTTTCTGAGTGCTTCACTCTCTTTCAAACTAGAGTTCTGTTTTGTCTTTAATGGCTGATAATCCAAACATCTGAGTGAATTTTCACTTTTGTTGGAGTAGATTAGTTACAAACTTGTGGCTGTGAAAATAGTCTTGAAAGGTACAATTATCATTCTAGCCTATATATAGCATCTGATTCTACTTGTTGCTGAATACTGCTGTGAAACATTGTGAATCTACAATTCTATGGTAATGTTAGCACCCTAATGAGAATTAAGGATGCTAACACTTCAGCAGAGAGGCCTCCACACAGGACATCTGACAGGATGGACTGCCCAGGTGGGGTGGGATGCTTGTATGCCTTTAACTACTGCATCCCACCAAAACCAGTGAAAAAATTGGTTGATTTCAAGAGGAGTGTGTTGAACAGCATTAGTCAGAGATCAAACCTTCAACATGACTTTCTTGAAATAATATGGCCTCTACTAAACTGAATCACACAGAAGTAAACTTGCAGCATACTTGTTGCTATTAATGACACAGAAATCTAAATACATTATCTGCAATGAAGACCCCAAACCAGTATTAACACTGAGAGAAAGTGACTTGCCACAGATAGTGATAATTTATTGAAAAGGGGAAATGGAAATCAATGGTTATGTTGCATTAAAGCACAGAAGATGGCACTGCAGACTAGATACTTAAAGCGTTCTGTTTCTTCTACCTTGTAACAATCACTGATGTTATAAAACCGCAAGAATATCCTATTATTACTCATTTCTAAGCCACTGCTCATACAGAAGTGAATACCTGTATTCTGTACGTTTAGTAGACGCAGTCCTGAAAGGCGGTGTCATCAATTCTGAAACCTGTGAGGATCTGGCATGATGATTTTTGCTGCTTGTTGAAACTGAACTGCTATAAATACTTGTGAGATAGTAGCTCATTTAAATAAATTTTATACAAATGTTCTTATGATGTGCATTAATATTTTTTTTCCACTGTCCAGATCAATCTGAAATTGACTACAGTTTATTTTAGCTGGATGACTTTTTCTACAGAAAAATGACCAAAGTCTTCTTTGGAAATTAAAATCTGCTTCAACAATATTATTGATAAATATTAATCTACAATAAGTTACTATTGAACCCTAGAATGAAAGCTGATTCTTTAATAGAATATTAAAAGTTAATTTCCTGGGGGCAGGGAGAAAGAAGTTTACACAATCACCAAATGGGGAACTTACAAAATCACCACATGGAACCCTTCTAATCATAGATGTAGTGCATTCATGTGAAATGGCTTGATTAAAACAACCTCTGAAATTCAAAGAACATAAGATTAAAATCCTGTCTTTTCTTTTGGCCATTTGACTAAAAGAGTCCTTGAATTGAATACTGATGGTGATAGGGAGCACTTTTAAAAATATAAATCCTCAGTCTGTGAGAAGTGGGAGTATAAATGCACATAATATAAAGATAGGAAAGGTTGAGAAGTGTGATGGTATTGGATCCTCTTGTCTGGCTGCCCTGAACTGATTTTGCTGTGGTATAAAAACTCTTAAACTCTCAGCTTACCCTGGTGAAAAACCAATGATGGACAATTACAGGGAAAAGAATAGTTCTCTAATTTTTTAATACATTCTAATCTTCTGTATATGTCATAACAAAAAACGAAAATAGTAAGAATGCCTTGTAGATTTCCCCTCCATTGGCATGACTTGTGTTCCCTTGGCAAAGAACATGTTTTTATTCTCTCAAAGGGTGCTTTTTCACACTCCACCTATAGCACTTGCACTCTCTGTTTCCCCCTGACATGCACTCACTCCTCTGCCACCCTCCATCTGTGCAGCCAGCACCCACAGCCTGGAGATCCCTACTCCTGTGCCAGTTCTTTGGCATGGCCATGCTGACTTCAGGGCTCAGCAGCGTAGGCAGCAGTCACACCACTTAAAGTTCACCTCCTTTTTCATGATTCCTTAATACTTTTTGTCCTGAAGATCACAGGTCTCACTTTCTCAGTTGGAAGATGGATGCCACAAGCTTCGCTAGGTAATGGAAATCAGAGCTGGTCTCAAAAATCTCTCTGAAAGGTGAGGCAAAGAGGTTGAGAACCTAAACAGTGATCTGAGGCATTTCCAAGGCAATAATAAAACTCAGGAAAAAGTGAAAGCACAGAAGTTGTACAAGTACTTGATACCCTCCTTTTTCCATTACTGAAAGTCTGCTCATTTTCTGCATGAGTTGGTGTATTTATTGCTAACTATCTGTCAGACTGCAGCATAAAAATATCAGCCATAATTACATTCATGCTACCAGCCTTGACATTAAAGTTAATCTGAAAAACACTCATTTTCCTATACTACCTTATGTAACCAGGACTCAGATACAGCAATGGTTCACTGTCGGGTTTTATTCTGCTGTGTTTCAGTGCAGAGAGTTACTTGACAGCTGTGAAAATGTTGGCTTGCCCTTTGTCTTACAAAGGAAAGTATTAGAAGAGCCTGACATTTGTCAAATGAAACTCTTATAGGTGTGACCTATTTTTAGGTACCCTTTGAAACCTTATGATAAGTACCTGAAACTAATGATCCTTCTGTTTCAGGAGAGAACATTTAGGAATGGCTTATTAGAAGAGATAGACACAGGGCAAGAGAGACCCTGGCAGTGTGTTGTGATAAGTTGTAAGCTTAAGATTCTATAAATTGGTTTAATTTTTAGAAACTTTTTTAGAAAACCATGAGAAGATGCTCTAGGCTGGTTGTATGCTGGTCAGGTTGTAGACTGAGGACTGGGTGAGTGGGGAAAATCTTGCCCCACAACTCAGTTTAGGTAAGCTTCTTAATGAATTTAAATTTATCTTCAATATAAATAATTCATTATTTTAATTATACAAATATTTGACTGTAGATAAACAACTCCTAGATTTTTGGAACCTGTAGATTAGGCAGGAATCCTGCAGAGTGTTTCACAGAACAGCTCTGAGGGGGAGGGCCATATAAATTATCACGGACATTGAATTATGAGTGAAATGTAAAGATATACATAGAATAGTTAAGCAAGTGTCATTCTGTGGAAAAAGTAGTGTTGTATGTACAGTATTGTCCCTTTCTGTTACCTGAGACCATGGCACCTCGTACACAGGATGAACAGAGGAAAGAGGGTATTCTTTTGCCAAAGGGAATGTGTCACAGGGAGCAGTTTACTAGGAGAGACTTCAGGTTTAGGACCAGAGCCAGTAGGCAAGGTGTCTGATCCCTGGATGTATGCTTGGGGAAGTTTGTGTTCAGAGATCCCAAAACACATCAAATGGTGGTCAGAGATCAGTGATCAGTTATAAAAAATAAACTGGAAGTATATGGATGGTGTTGGTCCCAGAATCATAGAATGGTTTGGGTTGGAAGGAACCTTAAAGATCATCCAGTTCCAACCCCCTGCCATGGACAGGGACACACCTGCAGCTCTTCAGGTGGGGAATCATGAGGGTGGCGCAGAGGGCGAGTCAGAGATGTGCCTGGTTGCTACACTGCAAATATCTAAGATGCATACACCCATAGCAGAGAAGAAAGGCATGGAAGTCAGGTTCTGGGATCCAATGAGACATACATACAGACCATGTGACTTTTGGGGATTCTCTCCTGGTGTTACTGGTTTTACTTCCTCTCAGGGGAAAGTTCCTCCTCAGAAAAGTCCACAAATTTGATTTGAAGAGGCTGCACAAAGTCAGCTGAGTGTCACTTTGGAGTTTACAGGTAAATCTGTAATGTACAAAGTATGAGAAATGTGACTACAAAGAGTAAAAATTGTTCATAAGTTGAAGAAAAATTGAAATGCTCTCACATTTGCAATGACTATATGTGATTCTTTCCATCCACTACAAGGCAGATGGCAACAACTTCCAAAATTCCTACGTACACATTTACATCCTGACAGGTGCATTTTTCAGGGATAGATCAAAGGTAACAAGTTCACCATGAAATGGCCAAAGTTTCTCAGCTATTCAGGCAAGATTCAGCTCTGATATTGGGGATGACAAAATAGTTCTCTGGGGAGGGATAAATCTATGGGGGATTTGAAATTTTGGAGGAAGTGTATAGGAAGGCAATGGATGGAGAAACTTGGGTTCATATAGCTGAGGGTTGTTGAAATGTAGGGGTAAGTTTGGTGTTATGTTGATGACAGATCTAAAGGTCCTGCTCACTGGGAGCAAGAAGGATCCTCCAAGGAAGGGCTAGATTGTAAAAAAAAGAATACTCCCTGGAGAAGCTTGTCATCTGTGCCTGGAACTGACAGGAACCTGTGGCAAAAGCCATGGCTTGGTTTTAGAGCTGGGGTTAGAAGACAGGCAAAGCCTGGAGACCCAGCGGAAGTGTGGTTGGAAAGCCCTTCCACAGGAAGGTGTAGGCTGCAGATCTTGCAGTAAATCCCTTCTCCTAGGAATTGCCCAGCTTCACCATCCTCTCCCTGGAACCAGGAATCATTTTCTCCTCTCTTTCTTCCTTCAGCCATTCTTATTCACCTTCTGTGTTTCCTGGGCTTTTAGAGGGCAGAGTATGGGGTGGTGGTTGCTGATGCTCCCTGTTGCTGTTCAAAACCCTACTGTGATCTCCTGGTTACTCCAACCCATCCTGCTGCAATAACAGCAAGAATGGAGAGCATCAGGCAGGAAGAAGGCTAGAGCATCCTGTCTTTCTTTCTTTTTCTAGGCAGTTTCTACTTAGCTGTCTAATTTGTCTGTGCTTTGAGACAGCTCCCTTCTAGTCAGTTCAGACTGAGAAGTAAAATGTAGAAATAGCTGAGCTTGTTTTCAGCCAGTCACTGGAAGATATCTGAGCACAGCAGTAAGGAGTCCCCGTGGGCCAATTTCTTCCTGTATTTCAGATACTTGCTGTGTCTGAAAGATTGCAGCATCAAATGAACCTTTTCATATATGTATTCATTTCTGGTTGTTCAAACCATGATCCATACTCAGTGTGATCATACTTACACCAGGTCTATTTGCCATCTCAATGTAAAACACAAATTTATCAGCAAATTATGTCACATGCAAGTTCAAAATAGTATTTGATAGCATTTAATTCACAAAGTAGGTGCATCACCACCTCTAGCTGTGATATGAAATGGTTTATGCCATCAATACACTTCTGAGATTAATGAGTCAAACCACAAAGTGTAGAAATGTAATTTGTCACCCCAGATGGCAATTTAATCAGTTGGAAAACTGACCAAGTGAACTTCCAGCATATGGAGGCCTTATTAGAATGATTTTCAAAGTATGGCCTGAGGTTACAGAGTTTTAAATAAAACTTTTTTTTCAGCCAGGTAATTTATTTAGTACCATCTCTGTGGATGCAGAAGGTACTTATTCTACTACAGACAAGCTGGATGCAATAGTATAGGATCCTATGCCAACAAATGTGCCACACTTAAAATATTTTTCTTCTATACTCATGTTAAATACTGAGTTTGTAACAACTTGAGATTTCTAACTGTTTGCCTTTCAACAAATAGATTACTGAAAATTCCAATAAAAGATTGCTTCAGAAAGTTTTAAGTTGCTAACAGGTTGACTAAACAGTAAATGATACTCCTGAAAATGACCCAGTTTATCCAGGGTGCTTAATTTCTACAAAGGAAGAATTGTAGTCCCTTCAGCTGGGTCAGCTGGTTCCATTTGGCTTACTCTGCAGGTGCAGAAGACTGAAGTAGAACAGAGTCTTGTCCCCATGGAGTATCTGCTCTGATGAAACCATCTCCCATGTGGAGAGATGGCTTCCATTCCATTCCATTCCACTTTGGCTATTACTACTGGACTGCTAGATTCTCAGAAACTGGGAGCATCGCTGACTTTAAGTGACAATGTTACTGTTATGGTGGTATCACAAACCTCATCAGTATGTCACAAGAGTCTAGCTCAAAAGTTTGTCAGTCTCTTGAACTATTTCCCATTTAGAAATAGGTAAAAGAAAGCTACACTGGAAACTTCTAAAAAACAAGGGCTATTTTTATAAAGCTTGTCAATTAATAGAAAACATTCGCAGAGTGTTAATTAGGGGTCTTCCCAGCACCAGAATAACTCTGAAGTGGAATTTGAATCTCCCACTCCAAATGTTAAGATTGCAACTATATACACCTCCTCAGCTTCCCAGGCTGCAGTTCAGGAGGTTATGGTCTCATTCTCATTACTTCTATATCTTCTAACAATGGTTTGGGGTTTTTTTCTGCAGAGTATTTGAATTAAATTGTTAGTATTTTAAGCCATGATTATTGTGATGGATTCTAGAATAATTTCACTGAAGTGAGAGTAGCATGAAATGAAAATTAACAGAAATAACATATGTGGCTGGATAGTAATTTTGACAACTGGGTTGGAAACAAAAACACTAATCACAAGAAGTTGTGAGGATGATCTGCTATGTTTTGGGTTTTTTTTTTTAATGCACTGGCTTTCTATCTCCTCTAGAAAAGTTAAGTTTAAAATGACAAATGGACAGGACTGGAGTAAAATTTTGTCCTTTACCCAAGTGACAGTACAGTCAGTAGCACAAAGCTCTGACTACCTTGCAAGAGAGACTGACTGTGTATTGCCTGAGGAAAAAATGACATTCAGTTAATCATGGGCAGCAATTCCTGTTGCTTCTAATGTTTCTGGCCATCTTTCCATGCTCAAACAGAGCTACCTCAGATCTGTCTGCCCAGATAATTGGGTACTATGCTATATGAACCATTCGTGATTTATGTGCCACTTCAAGTTAGGATGGTCCAGGCTGTCAGTGAATGCTGCTGCCACCACTGGCAGTGGAAACCAGTTGCCACTGCTAATAGTGCTTTTAGTCATTAAAAAAAAAAAAAAAATCCTGGGAAATCTTGAGCTACAGACTACTCTAAGATAAGAGGGGATGAGCACTGCACAGTACTTTATGATGTTCAAAAATTTTAATTTATACAGTATTGCATTGTGATGCCTGGCTTTGGCCCATGTGTTATGACATGGATTAAACTGACTTTACATGTCACCCACATCACATTCTGCCCCAGGGCTGACTCATGTGTGTGTCAGTCACCTGTACAGACTACGTTAACTTGCATGTACACGTACTACAAATTCACATTGCTTAGAGAACAAAGATTTCATTTCCATTCTACATAATATGTTCCAGTGCTAATCTGTCATTATGGTCAGAAGTTTATCTGACATCCTGTATCTCATTTACTAAATCTTAATCCATTTGGATAATAGCCAAGTTTTGTGGGAGTGTCAATAGTTGATCATCTTAAAAACAGCCTTATGTATATTGTAAAACTTATACCCTGTTCTGTCTTAGAGGGTTATTTAATTTCAGCAGAAATTCCAACTTCAGGTATTTTTACCTGCGACTAGCCATTCCTACTGTCTGCTTAGTGCTGACATAGTTTTTGTATGAAAAACTAGAAAAAACTCAAACCAAAAACCCTTATGAAAAATTAAACCAATAGGGATGGTTCAGACGAGAGGAAACAAAGGCTCTGATTTGGGAAAGCTAGTGTTTCTGCCAGGAAAAGGCATGGAGAAGAAAAATGTGTATTGTATTTTCTGGACTAATTAGATTTTTCAGGCTTTCCTCATTCTTTTCTCTACGTATAACTTTTTAGAGCTGTCATGATGTGGGAAGTTCAAATGATGATACAGTTCTCTAGATGTGGCTCCACAAAGGATTCATAGAGCAGTTTACCTCTTCTGTGTATTAAACATCACATGCCAGTCAATGCAACCAAAAATAACTTAATTATTGTAACAGCACCAGCTGGATGACTAACTACTAAGTTTGTAACATGTTGATACTTGTTTACAGTCTCCTGTCCACTCTGCCATTTTTCACTTACTCTTTAGGCATTTCTCTCTCCTAAGAAAACATTTTGTACTTTATTTAATTTCATATATTGCATACTGTTCAAGTGCTTCTCATTTTTGTCTTCTCTGAAGTGTTCCCGTGCCATCGAAACTCGTGCCCTGTAGCTCAGTATTGGTGCTGGGTGAGTCGTTTTAATTCAGTATTTTCCCCCAGTTTGCTTCAGAATTGAAGGACTAGCAGGAATATTTGATCTTGTGGAACAATTCAGTTCTAGCAGGGAACTGATGGCTCCACTGAAACTCCTCGGGCTGGCTTGCCATGAGTCCCACACCTCTGAATGCAGAAGGCAGTGCTTCTCTCCTCTGCTCCCTCGGATGCACGGAGTTTATTGCTGCTCTGTGAGTTCATTGGCTGGCTTTTAAAATCTGCAATTATCTTCACCAAGAATAGTATTAACTTTAGAAAGCCTCCTTCAGCCCATCCTTTGTCTGCTGCCAGCTGCTATAGATCTGTCTGTCCCACTGAATTGAATTAGCACATCCAAAACACATCCGGTGTCTCTCAAGTGATTGACAAAAATTCTGCCGTTGCTCATAAGGGAAATAGGAGTAGAAAAAAGGCTAAGAGCAGCCTTCAGTGACTGTATTTTTGAGACACAGAGACTGTACAGATCCTCAGCTGTTACATACTGTTATAACTCACTGAATATAAATATAATTGAGCTACACTAATGTTAAATCATTTGAGAGCCTGGCCTGGAACACAATTAAATATTTCAAGGCTGAAGTAACTGGTTCACCACAAAGCATTATTATAGTGGTTTACTTTTACCATGGGCTGCTCACATGCACTAAGCAACTATAATTGTGTTCTTATTTAACCCTCATATCTCTGTCAGCTATAGAACTCTTTTGTCAGACACTGCTGGGCAAGAGAGGCAGCTGTGTTCAGTTTCTGGGTCTGCCTGCAAAAAGTCCAGCAGAAAGACAACCATTCTAAAATGTTGGTTGACATCAGTTTTAGCATCCACCTCCAGTCTTGGCAAACTTGTACATTGTCTGAATCATGGTGCATTAGCAGTACATTTACAATTCCAGACAAAGATTTAAAACAGCAGGATTAAATCAAGGATTAGTTTTATTGTGCTGAAAACAGTAAAATGTTAGCTTCAGGAACTTGAGATGAAGAGGCACGATTACTTAGGATGCACTGCTAGTGGTGTGGGCTCACCAGAGGAAGCTGCTATGCTCTGCTAGACAATTACAACCCGGGTTAATTGTCCTTGTGGTGTGGAGGTGGTGTGCTGAGCAAACAGTTCTCCCATGCCTGAGGCGTGGAGAGGTTGGGAAAACTCTGCTTCCTATTACAGCACTGCTTCATTTTTGAGTGGGAAATCAAGTGGTTTTGACTCCGGGGTGCTGACATCAGAACCCCTGCCCACTGCTCACCCATTCCAGGGTTACTGGATGGTAGAGCCCTGTGTGCAGCCTGGATCATGGGAATGCAGTTTGTGAGCTTCCCAGCAGCGGCAGCATTGGGATCTCTGCAGCACTCTGGGTGCCTCCCTAAATGCGTCAGCTCTGAGGTAAGGCACCAGCTGGGCCCTGAATTGCAAAACTCCAGCCCAAAAGGGTACTGGTGACCATTCCTCAGCTGCTGATGCCTGGTGTAGCATTTCAGCTCCCCTGGAGCCCTCTTTGAATCTGTCCTGTGCCTCTGAGCACCTCACTCTCCCTCACCTTCCCCAGGCAGGTGGAAGCACTGACTCCACACACTGTGGGCTTGTCGTTTCCCTTGTCTATATCTTTGTACATGTGATTTGACCTCCAAATATGTGCCTTCTCAGAGGACTCCTTTCTGAACTTTCCATTTTATAGTAAAAATAATTTTATTTTCCTAATGGGTTTGGGAAAAAATCCAAGCTCTTTGGTATGCAAAGGTTGACATAAGTGGTCTAACCTGGGATTCCCCAGCTGTAGGGGGGACATGCAGAAAGGTTATGAAATTTTTAGCAAACTATCTGTTTTGGATGCAGAGATGTTGAAGGAATATGAGTGCAGCCCTCAGAGAAAAGAGAAGCAAGACCTTGGGGTCCAGAGCAAGCTGAAGGGGCTGCAGTGGGGATTTCTGAGCAAGGAAGCGGTTGCCTGCTAATTTTTTTTTTTTTTTTTTTT